>SCDZ01000791.1:0-15000 GCA_004143845.1 Drosophila lacertosa | reverse complement strand
TGAACCACACGGCGTATGAGTAATATGCATGAATGCCAACTGCATGTGTCTATAATGCCTCTTATGCTCTATAACTCAGGCACTTCTTGTCGTCATCTTGTTAAGTAAATTCTAAACATAGTTGCTAGCAAACACACACACACAACACCCACTGTGTGCGTGTGTGTGTGTGTCCACTCACTTATGTAATTAAGTGTCTTGTTAAAACGGAAATGGAATTCGGTTTTGGTTTTAATTTACATTAATTGACGATGCATTTATGCCAGCTACCACTTTTGGCAACTCGCAATCCATCCCATCTCCTCCCTTCTACCATTCAATTACTTGTTGTTATTTATTGTTTAATATTAATATCTGTTTGGGGCCCACCGAGCGTCGTTGCCTTTGGAAAATGCATAGCACAAGAACACATGAGAGCTTTTGGCTAACTTGGCTTTAATCGCTCGGCATTAGGCCACATGCAATATGCAATAGACAGACAACAGAGACAACAGACCACCAAAGGTCCGCGGGAACCCAAAGAGAAGCTCGTTGGTTAGTTGGTTAGTTGGCTCGTTGTTGAGTGACTAACCCGGTTATGCACTGACCCCGATCGCCTGCTGTTACCAAAATGCCAATGGCCAGCGGGTATTATTAATAGCACTCCGAGTGCACTTAGTTGTGGCAACAACTTTTGATTTATTCAGTGCCCCAAAACACACACACACACACAACATTCGTTTATTCAGCATTCAGCATTTAAACTATTACAATTATCTCTGTTGTGCGCCAACTATTAATTTGTGCTTTATGATTCCATCTTACACCTAATTTTTACACTCGTTTATTGAGCGAATAGAGTATATTGGGTTTGCCAATTGTATGACTTTTGAATCTAGTGATTTTAAAGTTTATGCCTACTTATATTTTGTAAACCATATATTATTCTTAACTTTAAAGCTATATACAATAATTCATTATTTTATATGGTTCATAAAATTACCTTTAACTTTTAAAAATTATACCAATTTGCACTCTGAATTAAATTTTACAAAATTTATGATATTCCAAATAAAAAAAAAGCTTTTACTTTGCTAACAAAAATCACAAATCAACATCGACAGCAAGACAAACATGAAAAAATATTAATGAAAAGCAAAGTTTAAATTAAAATAATGATACTAAAAAAAAACCACATGTTTCGTAGACTTTTATTTGCCATGTTTTCCATTGATTTAACTTTGTTCTCAGTTTTTTTCCCAGCAAACTTCAAAGTGAGGAAGCAAAACAAATATAAATTAAATATAAAATAAGAGAAAAACACATAAAATGAAGGATACTTTTATCAGGATTTTTAATGTGCATTAAGTACAAAAAACATAGAGAAATATTAACAGTAAAATGCTTAAATGGCGTATTTTAAATAAGAAGAAAATAATTAATATATACTATATATATATATAAATATAATAAAAAAGGATAAGATAAGCGAAGTAATTAAATAGGAAATATGGAAAATAGGACTTGAGTTTTAATCCAAGATATTTTTAAATAATATCATTAGCATTTCTTTCAAATTTTCAAAACAAAAAAAGTTCGATCCGTATTCTTTTATATGTTAGCGTTTAGCAAAACAGTGAAAATAAAAGATTTAAGTATTTATATATTTCAATATTTCAAAATAGTTGAAAATATTGTAACGTTCTTCGCCTAAAGTTCGCTGACAACGTGAAGAATTAAATCCGTGCAAGTCGCGAACGCAAGCAAGATTTTTTGCCAAATCATTGCCAGCTTTGGGTGTTGCAACACGGGTGTTGAAACACGACGGACCGACCAGTGTTGGCAGCGTGCGTGAGTTGTTGTGCAACACTGGACACGTGCTAAGTGGCCAGCATGATGAACATGCTCAGGTCATAAAACTGCGTCAGCCCAGTTGGTTCGGCTAGCGGGTCACGAGCAGCGACTGAGCGGCGGGGGCTGGGCTAACAGGTAATGGTAATTGAAACAAAAGTTGATGCCAAGAAAATAGCAGGAACATAAACAGGAGCAGGAGCAGCATACGTTGCGGCGCCTTAAAAACCCATTTCCAACTGTTGACACGTGCCGCGTCGTGCCGCGACCTGTAACCCCAAGTCGAGGCCCCCCTCCCCTCCCCGCTTCTTCCTGCCCCTCACCTGCCACGCCCCGTGTGCTAGTCGTGTACGAAAATCACGCGGCCGCATGCGAAGTAAACAACGTGAAATGAAAGTCATGCGTCGCATTTTAAAACACGCCGCTGAATGTCTCCCAGGAACAGGTCGTGGTACCCATGGGGCAATCCCCGCCCTTCGTCCTGCCCTATGTAAGAGATGCGCATAATTTAAAATACAAATTTGCCACCCTCCAGAGGATGAGCTCAAGCTAGCCTTGTCTGCTTGCTTGCTTTGCAATGCATTTGTAAATATGCCTCATTACTGTGTGTGTGTGTAAGGGCAGTCGCCCAAGCGCCACACCCCCTTTGCCCCACCCCTCTGACAATGTCGCCCATCATTCGTCACGTCGCATGCTTTGGGCTCTCGTGCAGCGGCAACGGAAATGGCAACAAAGTACAAAACAATTTAATAAATGCCGGAATCACGTGAAGGTGTTAAGCAAAACATTTGCGGCCAAATGACCACAGTGAAACCGACACGAATCAACATCAAATTGAAATTCACACACATACACACACACAGTCACACCCAGTTGAGAAGTTCGCGTTAACTTTAACTCAATTTGAAGTCAGCTCAAGAAGCATTTGACAAAACTTTGACCCAAGTCTTCCCAACTAGACAATTACTTTTTACATTATTACTTTACATACTTTATTTAGATTAAATATGCAGCCGACAGATTATTTAGCTTAATCTATTTAGATTGTTTTGATTATTATTATTATTTTAATTTATAAATTCTTGTTGGATTATATATTATTTTAATAATATACTTATATTTATGGTATTATATTGTTTATTTTAATACATACATACATAAATAATTGCAATTTATAAATGTGGAAGGAAAAGTCTTCGCACAATAGTCTCAGTTTATTCACATAAAACTTTGTTGCCAAAGAAACAAACTATCAAATTATATATTTATATTTTATTTTTATATTTTCTATTCCGACTTATAAAAAAAATTGTATCCATATTTCTACTAAAAAACACATTTTTGGAAACAAACTTTTATTTAAGTTATTGCATTTATGTATATACATACGAAAAATAAGCTCCTTGAAGATCTAGTTCATAAAATAGGGAATTAATCACGAGTTATTTAAAAATAAAAAACTACATATGTTTATTACATAAAATGACATTATGTTTATTAAAAAAGATATACATATATTGTTTTTAGAACTTCTTTTATTTGTTTTTAATAAAATGTTTACTTTTCTTTTTCACAGAAATTCTTTTGTTATCATAAATGAAGGTAAACTTCATTCGGCTTTGAGCATTCAAAGGATGTGACTGAAAATTGTTAATTGACCTGTTGCTGATTCTGCCTGTGAAATAAACACATTGAACTCAAAACTACAGCCAATAAATATGGTATGTAAATGATTCATTATAAGTAATATGTAAAATATAAAAAAAACAGTTGAGATTACTTTCCTCTCAATATGTTTTAACTTATTTTCATTCAACGCAACCATTAAAAACTATGAAGTTTTTTTTTTTGCATAAGGATCATTATGTTAAAATTAAAGATTATTGAAGGGTAGCTATTATTATTTTTTTGTTTAATGTTAAGTTTTATTCATATTTATTTTGTGGCGATTGATATTAACAAGAAATATTTTTTTATTTAATACTTTTGGCTGCTTTTTATGCTGCTGTCCTTTTGGCACCAGCCTAATTTTTCATATATGCATTCATTCATTCATTCATTCATTCACTTTAATAACTGTCAATATGGCGGCGGTCGCCGTCGACGTCGACTGCAGCTAAAGCTGCAGCTGTCGATGTTAATAATGCATGAGTTGCAACGAGTTGGCGTATTAAATGCGAAGCTGACCTCAATAACAACAAAAGCAAAAGCTACCAAAAAAGGGACAAACAAAGGATAAAGCTGACCCAGCCAATTGCCGCTGATCTTGCGCCTCTTTTACGCCCATTTTTTGCCCTTTGGTGACCCACACCCAATCCCAATCCCAGTTGCAATCGCAATCCCAGTTCTCAGTTCGCTTTGAAGTCCAACTTGTGCGCCTTTTAAGCGGCAGGCAACAGGACACGCGACACTGGTCTGTTGCCTTTATACACAAATATATACCCTGTACACATGCGTTTACATAGAACGGGCCTGTGCGATATAGAGTGTAGTATGCGATAACAGACAAAAATAGTAACGTGAAAAGTTAACTGAAAGATGTTTTAGTATAAACCATATGCTGATAAAAAATGTGTTTCTTTAATGTGATAGAAATTTTTATAATAAGAACTAAGAATGGAAAATTTTCAACTTGGCTGAGGTTTCATTTAAAGAGTCATTCAGGAGGTATTTATCGATTAATGAATAAGAAGATTTCTGCTTCTTTTATTTGAATGATAAAACAAGCAGTTAAATAAAAGTGAATAAAATACTTTTATAATAAAATGTGTCGAATGAAAGAAATGTTGCTTTCAAATCTTTAAAAAAATACTTCGTTTGGGTACTTAAGAAGTCATATAATAAAGAAAATATCAACCTTAAACTAGACAGTGGTTAAAAGAAAGAAAACTCTTTCAAAAATATTGATCCAGCCTCGTATACTTAATATTAAAGAATTTTTTATACTATTATATTAAATGTTAATGTTGTTTTGGCATGAATCGCAGGGTATTTTTTAGCCACAGCACCTGCGAGCTTGAAACTTATGCTGCTTTTATTCTTTGTTTTACATATCACACATTTTTTTTTTAATTTTGTATTTTTTTATTTATTCTTTTCACATCGCCTGAGATTCCGATTCGAACTCGGATTCGGATCTCGCATTCGTCGGCACATTCAGCGTCGCTAACATCAATTTGTAATTTCAATTAAAAATTTAAACTGCGAAAAAGCGCAAGAGGAGCATTCAATGCGTTCAATTCCATTGCTGCTGCCATTTAACATTCGACCAACTGACTAACCCACATGTGTGAAGCACAATTCTCCTTTCTCAACTCCCTTTTGCAGAGTCCTGTGCGTCCCTGTTCGCTTGGGTGCGGGCATAATTTAATATAGCCTATGCTACAAATGGCTGCTCCAGGCACTTAATTTGATTTCTTTCTTCAAATGGTTTTGCCCTAGACACACACAAAGGAAAAAAGTAAAAAAAAAAGAAAAAAAAATAGACAGAGCAGGCAAAAAAAAGCAAATAGAAAAAGCAGTGAAGAAGAAGAAAACAAATAAAAGCCACACGCGCTTTACAGCAAAAAAAAAAATCTGCACATAACTTTATTTTGCAAAAAACTCCAGCACGAATTGACCAAAGTAATTTAATAAGCTTGCATATTTTGCTTAATTAAATGCACAAGAAAGCAAGTAATTAAAAATGGGGCCTTCAGATCTGCATAAGGCATTAACCTGATGTAATAAAGCGTTTTGTAGCGCATTATAAATGAGTTTAAATTAAATTCACAAACCCACAAACCATTTTTATTGATAATATCTAAAGCATTTGTATAAACTTAGTTTGAAGTTTATAAAAGATAGGAATGCGAGAGTAATTTTAAAAGAATGCGACCTGAAAAATTAAGACAAAAAAACAAATTATCAATCTATATATATTTATTTTTTTAAAAATGTCCTTAAATTTTGTTTTACCAAAAGTCTATAATCTTTTTTGTTGACAACTTAAAAATCTATATTAAACCCAACTAAAATTGCATAGTTATGCTAAATATTTAATAGTTAAAGTCCATATCAAAATTGGTTTTTATATATATCTTCATTAGTTGTGACACAGCTTGTAAGACAGTTTTAGCCAATATCGACATCACTTTTCTCTATATCTTCACTAGTTGTGGCCCCCACTAAAACGTTGACAAAATGCGCATTTTGAGTGCTATTCAAATCTTTTTGCCCAAGCGATCCACAAGAAGAACAAGAAGTGGGCGGTTGGGTGGATAGTGGATGGTGGATGGTGGCTGGGTCGGTGAGCTGAAGTCGGCGACTGTGTTGAGGACCCTCATTGCTGCTTCTGCTGCTGCTGTTTCCGCTTTGCCCGAGCCTCTCCATTAGACATGAAAGTGTCAACTTCCGCGTTCCTGCACACACACACACACACACACACAGTCGTACACAGACACCATTGTTGCTGGTTAAAAGCATGTCAAATTTTTACACACACTCAAAACTGAAGGGCGGCAAAAGAAGCGAAGTGCAGATGAAAAAAAATAAAAATAAAATGCGAGAGAGAAGCCTGCGAGAATGCATGATTGAATGATTGAGAAATTAATACACACACACACACACACACACACATGCACACATATCGACCACACCATCGTGGAGTAGAGCAGGAGTCTGTATGCTAAAAGGGGGCGGGTTGCTTGGTTGGGGGCGTGGCTCTGTGGGGCGCCTATCAGCGGCAACGTGAAATTATTCCATTTCACTTTACAACTGAATGCAAATTACATGCTGTAATTTCCTGCAAGAAAGCAAGAAATGAAGCGAAATGAATGTGGCACACACCCACACACACACACACACACGCACACACGCACACATTCGCACACACGCACATGCAGCAAATGTATTTGCGCCAAGCGGAAATAAAAATAAATTCGAAAAGTTAATATTAAATGTGCTACATTGGAAACATATTGTGTGTGTTGTGAGTGTGGATGTGTGTGTGTGTGCGGTACACCTATATCCTCACCCTTCCCCGCTCGTTTTGTCTCCTTTACTTTTTGGTCTTACGTCTCTTTCTTTCTTTCTCTTTCTCTCTCTGTCTGTTTGCCACGTCGCTCGCTTCGCTTGCGCTGATTTTCCACATGCCTAGCAGACAACAAGGCAAGCCTTTGCACACACACTGCTACACACACACACACACATACACACACACACATACACACATACACACACACACACACACACACACATACACACACACTCTCAAACACACACACACATTAAGACACTGTTACCCGCGGGCATATCCATGCCTATCAGTCCCAGCCCCTCCCCCGCTACCGCCCTCGCCCCGCAGCTTCCCTAACCACGCCCCACCGCCCACTTCGATCCACTGGCCGTAAACAATTGCGCATTTTCAGCGCCGTTTGCTTACATTTTTTACTCCATGCGCTTTTTTATATTATTTTTTTCGCTTAATATTTTACAAATTTTTTTTATATATATATATTTTTTTTTGATTTTTAAATTTGTTACTTTTTTACTCGTTTTCGTTGCGTGCATTTTTTACATTTTTATGTGGCGCATTTCATTGCATTTTTGTGTATTTCTCTTTTATCATTTTGTTGCTTTCTTGTTTTTTTTTTTTTTGGTTTTCTTTTTAATTTGCGCTCAATTTTTTTTTTGCGCGCTTGCCAGTTAATTTTTTATTGTTATTATTTTGCATGCGCGCAGCAGCTGCCAAGGGAGGCGGAGGGAGGGGACGGGGACACTGCCGCCATTTGGCCAATGCGTGTTTTTTAGTCAACGCGTAAAATATGCTTAAATATTTTAAATTTAATCACACGCTTCGCTGGCTTCAGCAAATACGTCAATGCATATGCAAACAAATAATGCGAGTGGACAGCCCAAATGCAGAACCTCCTTCCCGCCCCCTACCACGCCCCTTCGCCAGGGAGGGCAATCAGTGCCCACTAACTTCGCGCTGATTGGACAACGGGTTGCCAGCGGCTGATAAACCGCATATTAACGCCAATTAAAGCTGCCCCAAAGATCAAAGTTTGTATATATACTTAATACTTATTGTATATATTCATATCTGTTCACATTTTTGGTTAATGAACATTTAAGTTATCAAATCTTATGCAAGTTTCGTAAAGAGGTTTTAAAAATTATGCTAAAGTTAATTGGTTTTAGCCTAAGTTAATTTGTCAGCTGGATCGCGGTTTTTGTTTATTAAACTAGATTATACGAGGGTGGATTAAAAAGTATCCCTACACACATACACAATCTGTTTTCAAATGTTTTCTTTATTTTTGCATAATTTTGACGTGTTTTCGTTTCTTATTATCCTAAAAAAGCTTTCTTAGCCTGGCTTTTTGGTAGTTGATTTATGGTAACGAATTTCTAATGATAAAGCAATATAAACTGAACCTAAAGGCGCACTGAAAACTATTTTCATTTTTCTTTACCTTCCTATGAAACATTAAATAAAGCTTTTATTACATAAAACAAACTTGTGAGATGTAAAGAAGAAAATAAAAAGAGAAAAATCTTCTCTGTTATCAATTTATACAAAGAAGCTTTCAATTTGCGCCAGTTTACAACAACAGCAATAATCAAATGTGCAGCAAAAAGAGTGTCGAGTGGCAATGCGGCGATGTGGCAAATAGCAAGTGGCAAGAGTGGCATGCGGCATGTGGTATGATGAGAGGTAAACTCCTGATGCCAGCGACGTGTGTCGTTCATTAAAAACAAACCAAACTGCAGCTCCCCAAAAAGCTCCCAGGTCCAACCAACCAGCTTCAGTTACAGTTACAGAAATACTTGGCTATATTAACTGTGTGTGGTTGTGTGTGTGTGTGTGCGCGCGCGCTGGTGTGTGTTTGTGTGTGCTGCACGTGGCATATTAAAGAGGCAAATGCCTCCGGAACCATTTGACTCCGATTTCGGTTTGTGGCCCAACTGAAATTTATATGCCCAAAATTTAATGAACTTGAAGCATTTGCAGGTTTCTGTCTCCAGGTGCGCTCGAGGACCTAGTTTTTCACCTTTTCTCCATCTCTCTCTTTCCTTCCTTCACCAACGCAGTCTCGCTCTTTGGGCAAACAATTCACTTTGCACTGCATTTTGGCCTGTCTGTCTTTTTGGTTTGCCTGCTGGGCATAAACAGGGGGACAAAGAGAATCTTAGTTGCTGCTAGGATGACGTTTTGTAGCGCTATGGAAATTCTTCACGTCAAACCCTTTGAGTGTTGCCTGATTTGTCAGTTTGCTTAAGTAAAAAAAAAATTGGCAACGTCAATGTGTTTTAAACCACTGTAAAACACTTTCAAACACAGACAAAGCTCTTACTTTGCTCCTAGAAAACATTTCGTGTGTATGTGTGTGTGTGTGTGGGAAAACAGCATGAAAATCATATTATAAATAAATTATGCAATTATAATTACACAAGAAAACTACTTGGGGCAAAACAACTTACAGACAAACACAAACACACACACACACACACACGCACACAGCAAATGTCGCTGCTGGCGTTTAGTGTGCATGCGTGTGTGTGTTTGTATGGGTGTGTGTGTGTGAAGTCCTGGCTGCTGTCTCAGCAAACATAGCTTGGGAAAAATGCTTCACGTTGTCATGTCAGGCGCGCGTGTTTGTCTATCTGCGTGTGTGTGTGTGTGTGTCTGTGTGTGTGTGTGCGTGTGCGTAGTTGTCCTCGCCTCTGTGTTTGTAGCCCCCGTTTTGGAGTCCCTTTTGTAGCCAGTCACACAAATAGCACAAGTACAGGAAAATAATTACATTTTACGTGTTCCAATTAATCTTGCTGAGTTTTTAGTTTTAGTTTTTAGTTTTAGTTGTTGCCCACTAATTTACTTTTTTGTTGTACACATCTTTTCCTCCTCTTTCTTTCTCTCACTCTCTCTTTCTGTCTCTCTATATTCTTAGTCCTGCCGACCGCTTTTGAATTCAATTTACTTGTTTCAGTTTTGTTTTTGACTTTCCACTTAACGCCGGAACTGGCCCCAACAACACACATCGGAAGCAATGTACTCTAAATTTTATAAAGCACACTTTTTACGAACTCTTTTAAATGGAAATAGAACTCTTTGTGCTACAAGAGTCAAAACACATCAGAGTAACAAAAATGTTTTCTTTAGCGTGATGGCATTTATTAGACTTTATTATGATAATAAATATCTGTGTTAGATCATATCTTTTAAAGAAACTTAGGTAAAGTTCTTTTACAGCTCTGTTGTTGATTTGATTTTCTGGTAAAAGTTTATTAAAATTATTTCTATAAAACGTCATCTGAAGCTTTTAATAAATATGTACATAGATAATATTAAGTTTGATGTATGATATGACTACGTTTTTTTTTGAAGCCATCTGAATCAAATGAATATATTGTGTATATATAAAAACATATAGTAGAATTTATATTAAACGCATTTATATATATTTTTATAAAATTGATAAAAAAAAGTGGTTTTTCTTTTAAAAAATTAAGAAAATTTATGTGCATCAATTAAAATAAAAATACACAACAAAAAGTGAGTTTCTTTTATGTTTTTCAAAATAAATATATTTTAGAGGGTAACTTCTAGACGGGTACTCTAACTCGTTTGACTCACTTTTTCCTTTAATGCTAATGTCGTTAATCAAATTGTCTCTCTATAAATATTGTTTATTTATTTGGCCATGGCAATCACTTTTAGTTTGATAAATTTTTGACTACATTAAATCTAATTGTAGCTTAACTCGAATGTTAATTGAAAAAAATACAAATAACCATCATCACTTAGAACATTCAGGCTACAGTTTCCTTAGCCCACCAAAATGTGCTCTTGGAAGAAATGTTTTAATAAATATTTAACAAATAACTTTTAAATGAATTCTCAAATATTAAGTTTTATATAAATATTTTTTTATGTTAAATATATAACACTTTAATTTAATGTTTAATATTAATGCGTAAGCCTCACTTAACATTTACATACCTTATTAATTTTAAGCAAATCGAATACACACAGATAAAAAATTGTTAATGATAAACATTTGTTTAATTCGAGTGTTAAGTGTATCATTTGTCATAATCTGCTTAGTGGAATTTTCACACAATTTGATTTGCGAAAGTTTTTACGCTTAAAAACTATGCTCGCAACAGAGAGGATTACTCAAGGGGAGCTTTTGACCTGTTTTGTTTGCAATTTGCTACTCGAATAGTTTTTGTTCAGGGTTTAGGACTCCTTTCTCCCCGTCCCTCGCATTCAGGCAATTGACCAAAGGATTCTTACCAAGCAAGGGGACGGCGGCGAGGCTGAGGGTGTTGATGGTTGATGTGGCAACTTATTGTTGCATGCAACTAATTATGCTTTTTGGCATTTGTTAGTTTGCTCTTTTGTCACTTAGCAACATCATAAGCCGCTTAACCCACTAAAGCCACAAAATTATCGCACCAAAACACACAAACACACCCATACACACACGTACACTACTAACCAGCACACACGCTCACGTAAATCTCATTAAAGTTAAGAGAACATGCTTCAAAATTAATTTCCGCAATTCTGAACTTAAGTTGGGACGTTATTTCATGTTGTGTTTCGGTTTTGCATCTCTTTTCCTAACTTTCTTTTTTTGTTTTTTTTTTTTGCATTAGCATATGAGTTAAAAAACTTTTAAGGGAGACGTTTTTTTTTCATGTGCATTATCTGCTTTGGACATAATTAATTAAATGCATAAAAGTTTCATCAATTTTAAATTGTATTTTCACAAATCGAAAGCAAATAATTATAGCCAGTATGTTTAATTCTTAGTAACTGAAGAACATAGCATTAAGCGAAGGTACTGAATCTAATATGAAGCATACTTTAAAACTAATCAATTCTCAAAAATGGATCAGTGCGACTTTCTCATTATCCCAGTCTAGATCGACTAAAAAGGAATTCTTAAAGCTTATTTAAAGACAATTTCACAGTTTCTGCAAATACTTAGTCGAGTTAAAATTAGTTGTAAATCTGTTTAAAGGAATAAACATTGTTTTTCTCTCAGTTTTTCACGCATTAGCTTTTGTTTTGTCTCAAATTAACACAATTTGTCTTCAATTACATATAGTACTAGTTAAATGAGAAAGTGTTTCCCCTATACAATTACATAAAAAAACATAATATTTGTTCAGTTATTGTGACCAATCTCAATTGAAAGAAAATTTGTGTCCTTAAACTGAATGTGAGACTTAATAAGTGAAGATTTTAATTGGCAACTTTAACTTATTGCCCTTGATTAAATTTTAATGAAAACATTGAAAATGAGGGGAAATTTTTCTTGAGCTTCACATTGAGTGAAATTTTTAATTGGTAACTTTAGCTTATTGCAGTTGATTAACATCCAATGGAAACATTGCAAAAGAGGAGAAATTGGTCTTAATTAATAAGTGAAGCTTTTAATTGGTAACTTTAGCGTATTGACGTTGATTAAGTTCTAATAAACACATTGAATACGCTCGAAAATTTGACTTGACCAAGAAATGTGCTATTATATTTATGTATTTGTTTGCACAGTCAGAAAGCACAATTATCGAGGACTTAAATACTTACCTTTGTTTTTATACTAAAATATAGCTAATATAATTTGAATAGACAATGTTGGTCATATAAAAAAACATTCGTTTTTTTATTACAATTCGTTGTTAAAAATGTTGTCCGCTAAACAAGCTGTATTTAATTCCAAAAAATAAAGATACATTTGATTAGCACAATCGATTAAACATGAACAGTTAAAACCAACAATTAATTTAAACGATTTGTGTAAACCATTTATGTTAACTGTTTTTGCAAACTATAAATATAAAGCAGCCTTAAATAAAAACCAATTTACTCATCCTCCTTCTCTTCCAGCTTCATCTCGTCGTCATCCTGGAGGGACTGCGGCTTCTGTTGCTGGCAGGCGAGCAGTTCCTCCTCGAAGAACGAGCACTTTTGGATGAGGCTTTGGAGCAGCTGCTCGGCCTTAGTATCGACATTTTCGCGCTCAACGAATGTGTTGACGGGTTGTCTGGCATTACCGCAATATTGGCGCTTGAAGGCTTCCAGCTCGACCTTGAGGAGGTCACATTTCTGGCTAATGCGATCGAGACGCACTTGAAAGGGACTCCAGTTCTTGGCGAGCTGCGGCTGATAAATGTACTTCTCCAGATAGGTGCAGATTTCAGGATTGTACTTCTTGCAGGATTCGCACATGCGAAACTCCATGCATTGACCGCGAAAGTAGCGCGGCGGAAAAGCTCGATGACATTCCGTGCAGGTTAGCACATAGAGATCCTATTTAAAAACATATAGAATATACTTTAACACTAATTTGTTAAAAGTTGTTCAATGCTCGATTGCGATTGCCTCACGTGATTCTCCATTTGAGTTGGCTTTCGGTTGAGCAGTGCCTTAAATAATTGCTTTTTTAAATTTTTTTTTCTATTCACAGTACGCGACATTTTTAAGTTTATTTATTTGGAATTTACCAAAAGACAACAACACAGCTTACTTTTGACAGCACGTGTCGATAACATGGGAAAGCTTTTATGTGGTTTCGCCTAAAAATAGTGTTGGGTAAGTACTTAAATGTCTTTATAGTACTTTCAAATACCTTCTAAACAATTCTGATTAGAATCAGTTGTTTTTAAACTGTCCTACTGTATTAGATTGTGTTGTCTTTAACTACTAAAGATAACATGGTTGTCTCAAATTCAAATCAAAACATATTTAAACAGTAAAAATTATATATTTCAAAATTACTCAACAAACTGAAATGCATTGATCAACACTTTCTTGTTACCGTTGTATCAGGACTCTTTTGTGGAATAGCTTTATTATGATTAGGTGGTCACATATTAAATGAAAGAAACAGTGAAAGACAGAGAGAGAGAGAGAGAAATGAAAGGGAATGCCTTTTTATAACACAAAAACACACACATACACACAAATATATATATATATATATATTTATATATATACATGAGCTGTGTGTGAACGTCATTTGCCAGTTGTGTGGCCACATTTTCCGCAAGGGTCTGCGCTCTGTTTTTCAATTTAGTTGTGCCCAACGAACAGTCAGCAGTCAGAGCCAACACCTGCCATTTGCCGTTATCCGTTAGACCTATCCAACAATGGGCCAATGCGTCGGATTTAGCTACCTTCAATTCTAGTCTCAACTCCAGCTGCAGCTTCAGTCTCAGTCCTGAGTCTTGTGCCTTGTGCCTGGGTGCTTTGGTCCATTGGTGGCGCCACTCAATTCAAATGAATCCCCGTTTGGCTTCCACTTGACAATGGACACACACTTGCCACACACAGTCACACACACACACACCCTGTGAGAGATCTCCCGCTGTGCTGTGTGCGAGTCAGTGAACTTAATTTGGTCACACACAATTGATTCTTTTTACGGGCGCACTCTCAAACACACACATACACACACACACACACACACACATTTAGCTGTTATTGTTGTGCCAATCAGGTATACACTGAGCGATAAAAGTTACACATTTGCACTCCTATCTTTTTATATATCTTTAACTTGTAGATTTATACTTTGAGTTATCTTTTTTTCAGTAACTAATTTTTAAATTCGCTTATGGACTTCTTTTTTTTTTAAATTAAGAGCCATTATACTTTATTTTTTAAATGCAGTTCATGCCGCACTTTTAAGTTTTTTTGTTAAAAGCACAGTCAGTGCAGTATTTTTGAAGAATTACAGTTTTGTAATTACTAGTTTATTAATGTTATAATATGATAATATGGTAGCATACATTTAAGGTAAAAGGTTTTGTGTATTTATTTTTTATTATTATTATTAATTAACATTAAGGGGATACAAAAATAATTGTTACTTAATAATTATTTACATTATATTACATCATTATTATTTATAATTATTATTATTATTATTATTATTATTATTATTAATATTATTTTTATTATTATTATTATTATTAATATTATTTTTATAATTATTATTATTATTATTATCATTATTATTATTAATATTATTTTTATTATTATTATTATTATTATTATTATTATTATTATTATTATTATTATCATTTTTATTATTATTATTATTATTATTATTATTATTATTATTATTATTATTATTATTATTATTATTATTATTATTATTATTATTATTA
>SCDZ01000790.1:0-32937 GCA_004143845.1 Drosophila lacertosa | reverse complement strand
CCCCCCCTCACCAAAAAAAAAGAACTGAGGCTGCATTTTGGAGTCGCCTGTGAAAAGGACGCGCTGGAGCTGCACTTGAGCGGCTGCCTGCTGCGGTCGTCGATTGCTTATTAGGAATGCGCTGGCATTGCCCAGCGCGAGGACACAAGGACTAATGAATAATGAGTGCCTGCCACACAATGGAGGTGTGAAAAATCAGCGCACAGAAATCCAAACAAAGACAACGAGACAAAAAGGAAATGCAAATTCCACGCAAAGCTCCCATTCCTATTCCCCCAAGCAGAGAGTGTCCTGCGAAACCCTTTTTTTTGCCTGGGTTTTTTGTTTTGCCAACAGGCAACACCTCGCCAACCAACTGCACGGCGGATGTAATTAGTTTGTTAATTCATTAAGCGAACAATGGGCATATCGAGTTACCTGAATGTGTCGCTCACAACTCACCTGTATGCGATCCTCGGGCAGTTCCGTTTTCAGGGACAGCATCTCGCGGGCGTAGACATCGGGATAATGCGCCTCCTTGAAGGCTTCCTCTAGCTTCTCCAGCTGGTAGCTGGTGAATATTGTGCGGCTATGTCGACGCTTCTTCTTCTTCTTCTTGCCATTCGGACCAACACCAACACCAACACCAGAACCAACTCCGACCCCAAACCCGTTCAGACCATCCATGCCAAAGTCCTTGCCAACCAACGTGCCTGCGAATTTAATAAAAAATTACTTTAAATATATATGAACATATCTTAAAAAAGATTTTATTTTTTATATCTATTTGTGTTAATATTTAAAATATATATTTAACTAATTTCAACTTAAATAAAATAAATTATACTTAAAGAATACTTATAATTTGAACCACAAAAAAGTTAAGACTCTAATAATATTTATAAGCACTTAACTTATTTTCATATAACTTTTATTCAACTTGAACTATAATTCTCTATAAATATATCAGCCTTAAAAAATTTTCTTATTAATAAATGATAAATAAATAATATAATTAAAATATAATGAACTTCGAACTTAAATTTTACACAAAAGCAAAATAATTTTTAAGCACAAACTATTTATTTGACGTTATTAATGAAAATTAAATATAAATTTAATAGTAATAAAAATAAAAAAATTTAAACCCCCGATCAAAAAAATAAAAGATAATTAAATAAAAGCTAATCTTACAGCATAAGAAATAGTTTGAGCGCCCTAATAAAGAATAATTTGAACAAGAAAATCAATCTGCTACTATAATTGTAAAAACACCTAAACTTGTACAACATTAAAAAAATAATTCCCCTAAATTAAAAGAATTTTATTATTATTCATACTACCAAAGATAAAAGTAAAAGCAATATCTTAAATAATTTGATAATGAAGAATAAGTATAAATAAGTAAATACTTTAATCGCATCACAAAAAGGTTGAGGAATTTCTATTTAACCAACTTTTTAAAAACCCTTACAAATTTAAATATATGCCTTAAACTTTTCGCTTTAATAATGTTAAAAATAACATTTTCATTTAAACTCTTTAAAATATTTTAAAGTATATTTAACTTCACTTTTATTTTAACTACAACTTAAATTTGAAGTTTATTTCAATTTCAGTTTCAATCAACTCTTTTCCCTTCTGTCTATCGTGATTTCCCTTCCCTAAAATTGGTTCACAGCATTTTTTTTCAATGCTGCTCCCATGACCTAGTGTAAACTCAGCCCCCCCCTCCGCCCCCTCTCCGCCCCTGCCCTCGTTGTAGGCGGCGCTGAAGCGCGACTTTAAGTGGTTCTGTTTTATTTTTAATTTAATGCCAGAGTGTTTTTTTTTGTTTGGTTTTTTTGCTTTTGTTTCCCTTTTGTTTGTCTTTCCAGCGAGCGGTCTGGCAATCAGCTGGGGTTGTCTGTTATTTTAAATATTTAATAATTGTATCTAGTTTCGCACTTCCTTCTGGTTCAAGGAAAACGCCACTTGACATCGTCGTGACCCGCTCCGAATGGGGGAAAGTGAAAGCGGTCCCGTTTGAGGACTCCGAGGATGCGACGCCAACAAAATGCTGACGACCGTTGACAGACCCGCAATGAGTAAGTTATTTTTTTCTTTTTGTTTTCTTCCTACCATATTTCCATATTTGTTGACAGCGCCAAGTGCCTAAACGGGAAGGGGGAGGTAGGTAGAGAAGCTGGAGGATCTTGTCTCGGCGCTGATCAGCGCTGCCAAATCGCCACTTGGCTGACTGGAGGACTGGAGATGCTTTTCAATAGGCAAATCGACGATTGAAGCACCCGGAAAACATGCAGCTCAAGACAAAGGTAAGGCGAATCACGCCAAACTAAAAAAGGGGGTGGTGGAGGGGGAGGGGGGAGCCACTCAACAACAGACTCGTCAGTGTTTTGGGAAAGTACAAAAGCAACAAATGCACTGAAAAAGATGCTGAAAACATGCCGTAAACTCATGTGTGCGCGCTTTTTTTTTTTTACTGAAACCGATTCGCATTGAAATCCGATATGAAAAATTAAGTAGAAGCATATTTATGTTGCCGTTGCCGTTGTGGTTGTTGTTGTTGTTGTTGTTGTTGTCGCTGTCGAGTTGTTCAAGTGAAGCATTGACGTGTATCCTTCTCATCTATTGTTGTTGCTGTTGTTGTTGTTTCTGTTGGTTTTTTTTTTATATACACATATTTTTTTTTTTAATTTCTTAGAAGGGGGCAGCACAGAGCAAAACAAAAAATCGACGCGCATTTTCCACTAAATATGCGAGAAAATAAAAACCAAGTCGCATCTTTGCGAGTGCAGCGAACTGAAGTGGAATCGTGTAATGAATGCGATCTGCGGCGTCTTGAATTACATTCGAAACGCGGCAAAGGCAATTTTCTTAAAAATAGTACTTTTAATGACAATATCAGCACTCAATTGATGTGTGTTTTATATATGTTCAATTATGTGCACAGAGTTGAAACTGAAATCATTAATAAATGTAGATTTGGTCTAACAAAATTCAGTTGTTATAATATTTATGATTTACAGGCAGAAAAAATAAATAAAAAAAAGATAATTATTTGCTTATGCTTAACAACAACTTTGTTTTTGTAAAGTAAGAGGAAAGAAGCAAAAATGAATTCCCTTTGGGGCTTAAACTTTGTTTCCTTTTTGATAAATTTCCATTCGACCTGTTTTATTCACTTTGAGTTCAATTTGGATTCAATTAGGATTCGACTTTGAATGACAAAATTATGGTTTGAGCTGAGCTGACGCTAATCAACACTATGTTTATGTGCTGCATAAATCTAATTAGACAATTATGATGATAAGCAAATGTGCGAAATTAGTTAATTCCGGGCGCACAAAAGTAGGCAACATTAATTTTGCCGTTGTATGCTTACACTTGTGCCAGCGCGCTTTTAATGAGCTCACACACACACACGCACACACACATATGGTGACACCCGCACACACAGCATTATTATTGAAAGTTTTGCCCGTATAAAAGTCGAGGGTGCCCAAAGGCACACATACACACGCACACACACACACACACACACAGTACATGCCGACATGCAAAGTCACACACACACACACACGCACATGCATCACAACATATTAGCAATTAAAATTTTCTTAGTTAATTACTTTAAGCAGACGACGACACGAAAATTCCAGAGCGAAAAATGTCGCAGCAAATGAAAGGCGACAACGCAAACAGCGCAAAAGAGAGAGAAGGAAACACACACACAGAAAGAGAGAGAGAGAGGGAGAGAGAGAGAGAGAGGGCAGAGTGAGTGCCACGCCCAACAGCACGAAGTGAATTTTATAAAATTTATGCGCATTTCACTAGAAAATTTAATTAGGAAATCTAATTTGCTCAAAAGCGCATAAAAAATGTTGCTCGGTCCCTGCTCGGGCGCCGTTGGATGCTGGTTGCGGAGTCCCTGCTCGGGCGCCATTTTTGTTAGGCAGCTAGCCGCAGTCTCTGTGTATGTGTGTGTGTGTGTGTGTGTTTGTGTGTGCGATTATTGTCAGTGCTGGCTGCGTGTGGGCAACGGGCGGAGCGTGGGGGGGCGTGGCAGAGACATGCATCAAGTAACCAACAAAATGACTAATTCGTGGCTCATGTGTGAGCGGAGCTCCCGCACATATACTATATATGTGTGTGTGTGTGTGTGTGTGTGTCGCATAAACAGTTGCATGGCAAAATACGCTAATAAAGTGGCCGAGTTGTTGTCTGCGTCGCAAGAAGCGGCAGCAGCGACAGCGACGCCGACAGCGACGTCGACAGCGCAGTCGCAATTCGCAATTTGCATTAGCGTCAAAGTGGCTGCGTTTTTGTGCATGTGTGTGTGTGTGTGTGTGTTGTCAAGGTCCCTGCTAGCCATCTCACTCCCTCGGTCTGTGGCATTCGCATTTGTTGACTTCTGCCAGCTTATTTTTTGTACTAATTAGAAATTAAATTGAATTATTTGCTTGAGAAATCAAAAAAACCAAAATACTAAAAAGAATCAGCGAAAAGGTAAAGCCAGACAGAGAAAGAGAGAGGCAGAGAGTTAGGGAGGGAGATTGTTGTCCCTAAAAAGGTAGAGCTCAACAATATACTTATATTACAAAGTAATTAAAACAGGCTAAAATAATCGTGGAAAATAAGAAAACCTTTAAGCATTTCAAGTATTACGTAGGAAAGTAAATATTACAGTTAATTTTATGAAACTGTTCCTCGGCAAAAAAAAGTAATCCTTATCGATTTAATTTAAAAGACAATACTAAGCTTTATAGCTAATATGACTTGTATTCTATGCGATAGTTTTAAACCGCTCTAAAGGAGTATTATAATGAAGACTAATATCATTATCAAAAAATCTGCTTAACAAATATATTGAATATATAATAAAATATATTAAAAAAAAAAAATAAAAATAATTAATAAAAACTAAAGTTATCGTATATTTAAATATATATAAATAATTTATATATATATTCAATAAACGACCGAGTCAAATAAAAAGTCTCGATCTTGAATTAAGACACTTTTCAAAAGAAGATATCGTATATTTAAATATATATAAATAATTTATGTCTATTTAAAAAATCTATCGAGTCAAATAAATAGTCTCGATCTCGCATTGAGACACTTTTGAACCTAAACAGATGCAGGACCCAATGAATTCAGTACGCCACTTAATTAAATTCAGGCTCAAACTCTCTTTCTACTTTCCACTTTCTACCCTGAATTTTTAATGCCTCTAAAAAAAAAAGAGAAAAAATAAATAAAATCTATATGCAAAAAGTTGGTTGTCTGATGTCAGTCGAGGCGTCTCTTTGCCTAATTGCTGTTGCACACAGCCCCAAATCCCACCCACCCCCCCTGCATTGTGCTTGGGTGTTCGTCGTAATTTGCGCACTCAATGGAAAATTGTTAATTAGATTCCTTGCTTGCCGTGTGACTTTGTCTTCATCACCACGTCGTCGGCCATTGTTGTGCCGCCTGTTCGACCCCTCAGCCAAGTGTTCCCCTTTATGCACCAACTGCCGCCGCTGACTTTGGAGCATGCCCCACGGCAGCAGCGTTTTGGCCCGAGCTTTGTGTCAAAGTTGGTTAACGTGATTGCTGTTGGCCCTTGCGGCCCGTCTGTCCCTTTGTCCCCTTGTCCGTTTGTCCCTTTGTCGCTTTGTCCGTTGTCGGCCACCTTGTCTCCTCTCAACTAGCAATTGTTTCAAAGCACCTTTCCGCTTCACCGGCTCAGCAAACCCAACGAACTTTAAGTGCAAAGCGTTTTACACCAACAACAACAGCAACAACAACAACAATAACAACAACAACGCGGTGCAGGAAGCGCAATTTTTGCACTAAACTTTTTGCTCTTTCACTCTACATGTCGACACGTGTGTGTGTGTGTGTGTGTGCTCAGGTTTCGGTTTAGTGAAATCTTGCAACGGTAACGAGTGCAGGAAATAACACGGATGCGGTAAAGCACAGCCGAACAGCAGAAACGGAATTTCAGCAACGGATTTGTAGAGGAAAGCGGGTTAATTGCGAATCGACGCAACGGTAAACGTTGGTAACTTAAATAAAGACGGCGCTAGTCGACGATTAAAGGCGGCTCTTGGCTAACGCTCGCGGCCAAAGATTGACTCATTAACTAGATCGGTATTGCCAATAGTTTAACGAAGACAGCGAAACGTTTGCGAATACCGCACAAAGCGCAAATGCAAAACTAACGTTAAGTTGAGTTAAGTTGAGTTTGCATAAACTAATTTTATTTAAATACTTAAGTATAGTACAAATATGAATAAAGCAAACGATTCTTTGACCCTTAATTAATTGAGTTAGCTTTGACTTTGATATAAGTATGTATGTCCTTAAGGACAATAGATACG
This sequence comes from Drosophila lacertosa, assembly GCA_004143845.1. NCBI lineage: Eukaryota > Metazoa > Arthropoda > Insecta > Diptera > Drosophilidae > Drosophila > Drosophila lacertosa. The sequence goes on along the minus strand of SCDZ01000790.1, from coordinate 26,587 downwards.
ATAGTTTAAAGAAGAGTCCTTGGGGATTAGGTTAAGGTTTTCAAAACTATTCAGCAAAAATTCCATATATAAAGTCTGTATCTGTATATGTATCTGTATCTGTTTCTATGTGTGTATCCATATAGATAGATATTTGTATCTGTTCTTATATCTTTATATCTATTCCTATATCTATAGATATATTTATATTAATATTTGTATATATGTATAAATATATGTATATCGGAATATGTATCTGTTTTGGGATCTTTATCTTTATCTGTATATTTACTAGTATATGTGTCTGTCTTTATTTGTATCTGTATCTATTTTTATATATGTAGCTAAATATAAAAAGGTATCTGTATATGTCTTTAAATCTATACCTGTATCTTTATCTATATATCTATATCAATTTTTCTATCAATTTGTATATGAATATATGTATCTATTTTCTATCTTTATCTTTATCTGTATTTTTTTTTGTATAAGTATCTGTATTTATATCTATGTCTGTATCTTTATTTGTATCTATATCTTTTCCTATGTATGCATGTTTCTATATATATAAAGTTATCTTTAGCAGTTCTTATATCTTGATATCTATTTCTATATCGATATATTCCTATCAATGTTTATATCCACATATATGTATATTATATATCTGTATCTGTATTTGTCTCTATATCTGTATCTGTTTTTGTATCTATGTACATATATCTATATCTGTATCTTTATTTCTAAATGTATCTGAATCTGTATAAATTATCTATATGAACATCTTTCTGCATTTGTCTCTATATCTGTATCTGTTGTTGTGTATGTATCTATATATATATCTATATGAATTATCTATATATATATATATTAAAATGTACCTGTATCTGTATCTGATTTTGTATATATACCTATATATTTATCTGTTTTTGTAACTATGTCTAAATACATCCGTATCTTTATTTGTATATGTATCTTTATCTATATCTATCTAAACTATCTAAATGTATATGTATTTTTGTAGCTGTATCTGTGACTATGCCTGTATATTCATTTGTACTTGCATCTATATGTATTATATCTGAATCTGTCTCTGTATCTATATATGTATCTGTATCTATAGATATATGTATTTCACTTTGTATCTATCTATATCTGTATCTATATCAATGAATGTATCTGTATCTCTGTCTAACTATGTATCTTTAACTATATTTAATTCATATCTTTATAACTATTTATGTATCTCTATATATATCAACAGTTATATACTTATATCTCTATCGATTATCAGGCCTATCTCAGCTGTTCTACAGGTTGCCACAGCTTCACCCCGCTGCACCAGTTTATAAACAATTGAAAGATTCACTCGACTGCTGCGATGCGAAATGCGATTGGTTCCACATGTGCTTTGATGTGTGTACGCGTGTGTGTGTGTGTGTGTGTGTGGGTTGTGTGTTTGTTTCAATTAAGCATAAAGCGCAGTAGGCCGAGGTAACGACAGGGCCAGGGCAACAGATGCATTCGCCATGGCCAGCAAATAAAACTTAGACACGCTCCACGCCAATGGCGAGCTGTGTGTGTGTGTGTGTGTGTGTGCAGCAAGGGGCAGGCAAAAGGGTTAAGGGCTGCCTGCCAAGAAGGGCGTCAGCAAAATGAGAAAAAATGCCAATTAAAATCTTAGCCGGAACAAGTGCATCATCAGCCAGACAAGACAGGATTGCCACAGGACGAGGGCAGCAAAAGCAAAATGAAAAAAATAGGGGGAGGCAAAGGGGAAGGGGGGGGGGGAGTTAGGGGGCACTGGGCATTCGCTGGGTTGTGGCTGGTGGATTGCGCGAAGCGACTCGAGGGAAAATTGCCCCACTTGGCGCCTTTGTGTGGAACTTGTCTTGCCATTCGCTCAAAAGTGGCTTCTTTGGTTTATTGTTGTTGCTGCTGCAAGTGAAGAAGAATGCAGGCGTCAAGTGGCTGCTACTAAAATGCTTAAACAGCGCTCTTCAGGCCACACATACAGCCAGAATAGGCAAGAATGTGCGGCCAAGTGGCCGCGTTCGTGCTAACCAGAGATTAGAGATTAGAGCCAAGTGCCAACTTCACAAAATGGCAATTAACCAGGCTCAGACAGCAGCAGCAACAACAGCAGCTCGACAATAGCTAAAGGCAAAACTAAACTTGATTAGATGAAAAGCGTAAAGTTTAACTAATAAGTGAAAAGAGCTGAAGATTTATATTTCTTTATTATTTTATTGCTTTCTGATCAAGCAAAACTTAGTTTACAAAAAGACATAAAAAAATGTTTTCATAAAATATTTGGCTATGATCGAATAGCTCTAATTGATATTTGTTTTTTTTGTTCATGACATTTCAATTTCAACTTGCCAGCCCCTCCAAAAAGCCACCCCTTTATGCAGACATTTTCCAATTGGATTCTGTGTCTTCTTATTAGACAAGTTTATGTTCGGCTTGCATTTCTGTCGCTGTTGTTGCTTGTGTTTGTTTTTTCGGGCATGTGTGTGTGGCAACAAAGGGTTAAAGCACACATGTCCTGGCTGGAAGGATGTGCGAGATGTATGCGCGTGCAAATTGCGTATAAAAGCGTATGTTGAAAATATTTATTGCCCGTTGCGAATGTAACAAAATGAAAATGAAAATTTCATTAGTTGACTTTTGTTGGCAACACTCAAACACATTCACCAAAACACTCAAACATGTGTGTGTGTGTGTTTTTTTCTCTTTTTGTTGTTTGGTTTGTGCTCGCTTGTTTTAAGCTAAATTGTTTATTTTATTAGCAATTTGGGAAATTTATGAGCCTGCCGGAAAACTTGTGCAGCCAATGCGAAATTGAAGCGCTGGAATGCCCATTAATTAGCGTGCCCAGCGAGACAGAGAGAGAGAGAAAGAGAGCGCTGAGAAAAAGAGAGAGCAGCATTCGCTGCTGCTGCCCTCTGTTGGTCGAAGGGCGCACATTGAATCCTTGGTCCTAAACTTGCAAGGACTGCAGTTGAGCCTGCTCGTTGCCTACCTTTAGGCGAGCGCTTTATATATAAATATATTTGTTTTTCTTTTTTTTTTAAGTAAACACAAAGTCCTTCAGCTTACCTGGCAAACATGCTCCGGCGCCGGCGAAGTTTTTCAGCTGCGGAAATGCTGCAAGTGAAAGAAAAGAGTTTAAAAAATTAGCTTTTATATAAAGCATTATTTTAATAAAGTGTTGCCTTAAGAGACTGTTAAAAAATAAATAAAAGATTTCTTATTCGCTCTTACTGAATTAAATTAAATTATATATATTCTATTATTTTTATTTATTTTCAATCAGCACAATAAATGTCTATCTAACATTGTATAGATTGTTTGAATTGCTTAATAATACATATAAAGTAAGTTAATTCTATAAGTTAATGTTTACGTTCTTTTATCTGTTCTTTAAGTTGTTGATATAGTTTATTGTATAACTGGTCACGCTGCCAATAAGGTAGCAGAAAACCTGTTTAACAAATATGTATAAATAAAAAATAAATAAAAAAAACTATTATATAGATTATATAACTTTTATTAAGCAAATTATACAATCTATATAATGGTTTCTTTTTTTTTTGTAAAATTTTTTATATTTATATTCATATAAAGTAACAAGAATAAAGCTTAGATTAATTCACTTTTACTTAGTTCCTGATCGATTTGTTAGCAAAGCAAAATCTTTTGCATTTCTTTTGATTAAGCTCGCCTGTACATTCGCTTGGAGCTTCACTGTGCCTCACACACACACAAACACATACATACATGTATTTATATAAATTGGCTCCCCAGCAATTCTTGAATGTCGTCGCATTTATTAGCCTTATAGAAGCTGCCTGCCGCAGGGGCATCTGACCTGAGCCCAAGCTGAATGCAAATCGAGTGGCTTAGCTTTAGATGTCTGGCCGAGGCCGGAGTGACATATCAAAGCAAAATCAAGTTTGACAGACAACCGCGCTAATTTCTGGTCGATGTTGCATTGTTTCAAGGCGTTGAACGCACCGAGGGTTGCCACAGCGGCAGGGGCAAAGCCCTATTGCCGTTCAGTTTGTCGGTTGAAGTATTTCAAAAAAAAAAAACAAAAAAAAATTCTGCTAACACAATAAGAGCTCCCCACTACTCGTTTACTGGGAACGTCAGCAATCAGCACACATCAACTGGCTGGCAACTACATTTATTAGCTTTCGCCGCGTTACCATGCCCCTAAAGCAGCCCCCCCCCCCTCCCTCCCCTCCCGCCTCCCCCGCGGCTCCTGCAACCCTTAGAGGAACAGCCGCAACTGCCGCACTGTGGCATGTCAACGGCAATCAGCAGATTTACCAAGAATCCAGAATTTGTGAAATTCGATATTGCGCGAATTCGCTCAACAGCATTGTGAGTATGTGAGTACACTCAGTTAAATGTGAGTGCGAGTGCGAATGCGAGTGCGAGTGCGAGTACAACAACAGCTGAAACGAAATGTGGAAACGCACGACTCTTTAGAAATGCAAGTGACGAAGTATTTATAAACTGATTAAAGCTAAACAATAGCTGATATGGGTCGACACGATCCGATTTTCAGTGAAGTCGCCTCAACGCGCCCCTTGCGGCGGCTGTGGGGCTGTGGCGATTTAGAAGCGCAGCTTGCAACACATTTCTAATCGCGACCACACACAAAGCGTGCCCCAAACTAGCCACAACAACAACAACAACAACAACAAGTCACGAGTACCAAACCCGATGAGTCATGAATCCATTTGTTGCTTATGCGAAAACATAAATAAAAAAAATCAATTTCTGTGAATCAATTAAACGAAAAAAAAAAAAAATACAAAATATATAAATAACAAATTAATATACATACATACACATATTGTGAATACACTCATAAGCTTTTATCACAAAAACTTAAGCTAATTATAAAATTTGTCTTTGAATGATTTTATTGAAAAGAAGTTTTTGAATTTTATAATAAAGAAAAGTGATTTTAAATAAGTCAAACGTGCGAATCAAATGAGTAGTAAGTGAATAAATTAACTAAGACATTTAAGCATGTAGTTTTAAATGAAGCTATAAATAATATAAATATATATATTTTGAATATATTTTAAAGTTTAAACATAATTAAAAGATTTTTTTATATATCAATAAGAGTTTGAATAATGCCAAAGTTGTGAATCAAGTGAGCTAAATGCATAATGAATACATGAACTTCGTTTAATGACAAATAATTAAGTATAAAATTTTTTTGGCAAAGTGAATACTTTAACTATTCGATTTTATTTAAATTTACAAATCTGAGTTGTTGCCGTGAATAAATGCAAATGAGTGTATTCAGTGCAACTTGAACTAGCCTAATTGTTCATCAGTGAACACGACTGAATGCGTGCTTGCGGGCGAATAATGATGAATCAAGTGAATACACTCACGGGCAATCAAAATGCACTCGAAGCGCAAAAAACAAATCGAACAGGTTTGCTTTGTGTGTGTGTTGTGTGTGTGTGTGTGTGTGTTTGTTGTGCTCCAAGCGCCGAGTGGCCACTTCAAGTGATCATTCGCTGATGAATAGCCGCATGAATATGTTTGAATATGGGCTGCATAATTAGCAGTCGTCGACGGCGCTCAGTGAAAGCAGCTAAAAATAGGCAAGCAAAATAACAAATCAAAAGAAATATAAATTAAATGTGAAAAACAAAAACAAAACAAAAACAAAATCATTGTCTATTCGATTTGATTCGATTCGATTTTGAAGTCCAAGCCGAATCGAGATGAGCCGCTGAAGAAGCGAACGAGGGAAACTTAAGGAGATTCACAAAGGGGCTCAAGTGCCAAATCGTGTTTATTTGCGCTATAAAATTAGCGCAGCCTCAAGTTCAAGCCGTCTACAGATATGTATCTGTATCTATGGCTATGTATCTGTATCTGTATCTGTATCTGTATCTGCAATTGTTGTTGTAGCTGTGCGCTTTGCTTTTGGACACGATTGAGCTGCTGATTGCCGTGTGACGCGGCATAAAATCCAGCATATGATTATGTGCCATATATATATATATATACTATATACACACGCACAACAACTATTATTGTGATTAGTGAGATTTGTAATTATCGTGCATATATTTAATTTAATTGCGGCTAATTTCGTTTAATGCCAAAATGTGACTCAACCTTTTCCACCAGCACACACACACACACTCACACACACACTCGCACACAGCAAATTAACCCCTTAAGTGCCACTTAGATTCGTTTGTCAAGTTGCTTTAATTGACTTTTAAATTTGCGCAAAAAAAAAAACCCCGTGAAAAGAAATTCACAAAAATCAAAGCGCGACAACCCAAGGGGGCGGGGGAGGGGGGCGTTGTGGGTGTGTGCGTCTAAAGTGCAGCAGCGGTAACAAAAAACAACAACAGCAGCAGCAGCAGCAGCAGCAATCGTGCTGCACTCGTGTTGGCAACGTCGTCATAAAAATGTTCACACCTCAGACAATGCACACAAGTGGCATGTGGCAAGGCGGCAAGCGCCAGCGGGCGGGTGGGGCACTCGACTGGTTGCTGGTCGTTGGTTGCGCGCACACACGCCTCTCCTATCGATACCCTATATATTTGTACATACATACATGCATATACATATATTAATTGATATTGATATATTATATTATGTATTTCCATTTCTTTCAAAATTTACCTCTATGAAAAGTTGCTATCAGTATATTTTATATACATTATATTATCAACTTTACAACTTCTTTTTAACACAAATAAATATTGACTATATTGAAGGGTATTTGAACAGCGACAACTCGAAATAACAGTTTTTTTTTCTCTAGATATTTTCTTTTATTTTAATTTACGTCAACGCCAAATCAAAGCAAAGTCAAAGCAAGTTGTCTGCCCCGGGTCTGGCTTTGGTCCGCGTCGAGAGACCGCACACATTGAGAACGCACACAATTAAGAATATTTCTATCAGCCAACAAAGAGGGCCAAAACAGGGCCAGACCCCGCCGGCAGGGGGGGGGGGGGGGGCAGGGGGGTTTGGGATCGGGGGCAGAGGCTATTAGCAAACTGTCTCAAATATCAAAGGGCAGTCGCAAGTTGTCGCCTCACTTGGCAATTGACGTGCAGCAATTAGCAGCAGTTTTCTAAATAATTGTGTTATTGCAACATTGCAATATGGTAATCAGAATCTCTCAATTTCATTTGATTGATTTATTTATTCACACGCCCGTGTTTTTTTATTTAAAAAATAGAGCAATGATCTTTTCAGTTATAAATATTCGATAGCAACAATTTATTTTATCCATATTTATCTAGATACAATATACAATTGTCTAAGTTTTTCTTCAATATATGATTGATTTATATTTCAACTAAAAAACCGTTACTTATGAAATTCAAAATGTTTGATTTAGACATTTTGTTTTCTTTTAATTTTCAAAAAATCTCATTTGTTGTTTGGTTTTTTTAATTTAATTTTTGCTCAACAATTGTTTAATGGTTAATTTAAGCCAAAAAAAAAAAAACAAATTTGGGGGACGTGACCCTGCCAATGGCCAACAGATGGCGCTTCAAAGCTAAAAAGCCGCACACAAAATCTACTCGCTATCAAATTGCAATGACAAAATCTCTGTGTGTGTGTGTGCAAGTGTGTGTGTGTATGCAAACACATCAAAACGACTGTCACAACAAAGCGATCAGAGCCAAAGTGAAAATTGTCAATTAAATGAAAAATACACTTATGTTCAAATAGTTAAGCGCTAACAAAAACACATAGCTAAACATACATACATATATGTTTATGTACATATGTATAATATATTTTAAAATGTGCATGTGTGTGTGTGCACATAAATGGCTTGGGTTATGTGCTAGCAATTTTTCGTTTTGGGTTTTTTCTTTCCGCCGCCTGACGCGCTGTCCGCTCGCATATTGTGTAAAAGATCAAAGGCACTTAATGGCCTGGCCGAGTGTGACCGTTTGTCGCGGTGGCAGGGAGAGGGGCGGGCTGGAGCAGAGGCGCCACTGGCGTTGGCTGGGTGGCTGTGCGGCAGGAAATCCGCTTGGGCTTTTGGCCCCAAACTTGACGCGACTTTAATTGACGAAAGGGGCAAATGGGAAAAATCAACAAACGTGTAAAAAATCAGCGAGACAAACAATACACAACAAAACACGCACACAAAGAAGCCAAAGCAGAACATTGCGGCAGCGACGGCGACGGCGACGGCGGCAACAATATGCAAAATTAAATAAGATGACGAGAATAAAAAGCGGCAACAATAACAGTTACCAACAGCAAAAGTTGCGCCAAAAGTTCTTTCTCACATTTATTAAACAAATTACGCGAAAGGCACAAAGCGGCCAAAAATATGCGATAAATAAATACGCACACAACTACAGCCGTACACATGTGTGTACAATTAATGAACGAACCGAAAGAAAGACATTCCAAAAAAAATATATAATAATAAAACGATAACTCAAAAAAGGAAGAAAAGAGAAAGCAAGGCAATTCTAAAGAAATTTCATACGGAAGCTGAGCTAACAAACAAAACTTTGTGTGCGAACAAAACGCGAAAGAGAACAGAAAACGCGTGAGAGAGTGAAGACGAGTGCGGGTGCAAGTGCGAGGAGGAGAGCGTTCAGTGTGTGTCTGTGTGTGTGTGTGGAAGGAGTGCAGAGCACATGCAAAGCTTCAGTTGAAGCTGCTGGCAACAATTTGGCACAGTGAAACAAACACTAACAACAGCAACGTGAGTGATGACGATGACATTTCAACGCTAATTAAAATAATAATAACAATAACAACAGCATCAACCACAACAACAATAACAGTTGGCACTTCAAGCAGCCAGATTATCTGCCCCATGTATATGTGTGTGTATGCGTATGTGTGTGTGTGTTTATTTTATATTTGTGTGGGAGAGTCAATCGTTGTGCGAGCTTCGGCTGCGATTTCTTGTTGCTGTTGTTGTTTGTGTTGCCCGTCGCCTCGTTGCGGTGATATTGCCACTTGCTCGACTTAAGCTCGCGCCCTCTCTTCTCTGCTTCTCCCCTTCCCCGTCTATTCGCCATTCCGTTCACTGCTCGCTTCACGCCTCATGCGAACGCTTAACGCAAATGTTTCTTTTGTCGCTGATCCGCAGACAAAGTCGCGTTTTACAGTGGTCCAAAACACATAATGATTTCAAGTGATTAAATAACCAAACTTGTTTAACTAACTATTAAATGATATAAAATATGTTTCACTCACTATTCATAAGCTGTAAGCACTTGTTGTACTTCCATGATTTGCAAATATATATACCTTAGTATTTGAATAAATACAAAATATTATAACCCTCAAATATATCAGTATTTTAGTTATGTTTAAATTTAGACAACTGTACTTAGTTACGGCCACTAAATGCTATTTTTTAAGTAGATCCCATAATTATATCATATAATAATAATATGAATATTCTGTTTAAGAATAACAATAATTTAAAACGCCAAGCTTAATTCGATAATTGCTCTCTTATGCATCTTGTGTGCTCCACTGTGGCTCCGTTGCCGTTGCTCTTTCGCACTCACACACACGCACAGTAATATATGTATGTTTGCATGTATGTGTGTTTTGCCATGCATTTGTGTTAAGCAATTGCCATTGCAATTAGCAGCTCAACTTGAGTGGAGGTGGAGTGAAGTGGCTCAAAAGCTGAAGCTGTGGCTTGAGCCCCAGTCTGTGTGTGAGTGAGTTTATGTGTGGCTGTGTGTGTATGTCTGATGGACTTGTCGATGGCTCGTTGATTAATTTCTTTTTTATGCAAACTAAGCGGCGCTCGACCGTCTCTTTTGCACGCGCAGGTGACAAAACCAGTTGCCGGCTGCTAATTGCGTTGTTGCTCTAACTGTAACTGTAACTGTAATTGTAACAAGGGGGCGGGGGACGGGGCGGGGGAGGTGTGGTAAAGGAGCTTACCCTGCGCATGCAGCAGCGGATGATGTGGCGGCATAGGCATCGCTGGCGGCGGCGGCTGCTGTTGATGCGAATGCGGATGCGGATGAGCTGCATGTGGGTGGTGCGGATGGTGGTGCGGAAGCAGCTGCAGCTGCTGCTGGTGTTGTTGTTGCTGCTGTTGCTGTTGCTGCTGCTGCTGCTGCTGCTGATGTTGCTGATGATGGTGTTGATGCTGATGCTGATGGTGATGATGGTGATGCACTGCAGCGGCCAACTGATGCGGCATAAATGCAGCGGCCACCGCCGCGTGTGCGTTGAAATAAGCCATTCGCGAGGCGGCCGCCATTGTCAGCTGTTGTTGTTGCTGCTGCTGCTGCTGATCTCTAAAGTGCTGTTGTTGCTGTAGCTGTGGATCTAGCGTTGATGTTGCTGCTGCTGCTGCTGCTGCTGCTGCTGCATCTGCATTGCTGTAGTGCGTTGCAGTTGCTGCCTTTGGCGATTCGCGCGCGTTTATTGCTGCTGTTGTTGATGTTGTTGCCGTTGTTGTTGCTGTTGTCAAATCGGTTGCTGTTTCGCATTTTGTTGCTAGCTCTGCGGCTGTTGTTGGTGTCGTTGTTTTCGTGGCACTTGTTGCTGTTGTTGTTGTTGTTGTTGTTGCTGCTGCCGCAACGGCCAGGCCGAGCAGCTCTTGTATGGCAAACGGCGAACGTTGCGGCATCGTGTGCTCTCTCTCTCGCTCCCTCTCTCTCTCTCTCACACACACTCGCTCGACCGCTCTCACACTAGCTCGCGCCCGCTCTCTGGCGCTGTTAATTAGTCAATGAAATCGAATTCGAGCTCGCAAACGTTTCAACAGTTGAACTCAAATTGAAAAATCCATCGAGTCGCAGTTTAGCTGCAATTGTTGTTCGCTTTTAATTAAACGGTTTTCAAAGCTTTCGCCCTGAGCGCGCTCTCGTCGCGTGCGCCCTATCTCTTTCTAACTGGCACTCTTAGCTAAGCTAATATGCCGGCAACTCGTGTGCGTGTGCATATGTGTGCGTGTGTTTGTACGTGTGTGCTTGTACGTGTATTGCTTGCTGTAAACCGCCAACAATAAGAGCCGATAATAACTGCACTTAACATAGGAGAACACCAAAAAAATGATTGTTGCTGTTGTTGGCGTTGCAGCTTTGGCAGTTCGCCCGCGATTGTCACGCGCTTTTTGTCGCGCTCGAATCGCCTGTCGCCTGTCGCAAAAACACAACAAATTCGCAATAATTTCCACGTTAAACTGTTGCCTGACTTAATGTGCACCAGGAGTTTTGTCGTCGTCGTCGTCGTCATCATCGCCATCGCCATCGCCATCGTCGTTGTCGTTGTCGTTGTCGTCGTCGTCACCGTCGTCGCCGTCGTCGTCTACGTCGATGCCTGCCCCAGCGCTGGTGGTTGGGAGCTGCTTAGATGGCCCATCCAACGGTACCGTGCAGCGTGCAGGCAACGGGAATTTGTTGCCTGACTTGTTCCTCGCCGACGACGTCACCGTCACTGTCGTTGCCGCTGTCGTTGGCAGCTACGCTGGCAGCGCCGCTGCGTCGCTGTCGCGCAACGGTAAATCAACGCCAGCATCAGGGGCGGCGTCAGGCATCGGCCCAACAGATAGTTGTACCGCTCGCACATCCGTGCCACAGACCAAACGCGTGAGAGCGGCAATTTCCCCTGCACAGCGGTGAGACCCAACATGGCGCATGTGCGCAACAACACTGCGTGCGTGCGAGCGGCATAGCTAGTGTTCACTGCCAACTGGCTAGCTGTGCGGCTCTTACACACGCAACACTTCCAGTCAGTTGGAAGTATTCCAGTTATTGAAGTTGCTTTGCAAGTATGCGTGCAGCGAGTTGAGAGTGTGTTAGTGCAGATTTGCTGGTGTGCGTGGTGCCCATTTTGTATTGTTTGCCTACTGCTTGCTGCCTGCTGCTGCTGCTGCCGCTGCTCGTGGTGGGGTGGGATCTGCGGCAGCAGCAGCAGCAGCTTTGGGCTCGTTCAATGAAGGACGCCAATTTATAGCCCAAAAAACGAGCCGAGACTTGCTGGAATAGTAGAAAGCAGCTGTTGTTCTTGTTGCCGTTCTGGTCGTTGTTGTTGCTGTGACATTTGTTTTAAGCGCGCGGGGCGCACAATGAGTCAGGCAGGCACTAAAAAAGCAGTCTAATTAAAATGTTGTAGAACTTTTGCCATTACAACGCCAACAAACAAAATTAGCATTAGAAAAGCTTGCGGCTGGGCGGCGAATATGAAACGCGGCGAATACTTGACGCGCTTCTCAAGACGATCGATCAGCTAGGCAAGGCTGACGGCACAAGGCGAACAACAGCTTGTCAAGCAACGGGGCTTTTGTCGCGCAGCTCAAAACGGTTTTTCTCACGCCCACCCGTGACACGGCTGTTGAGTCGCCATAAGATACCGCAAGCGCAACTGAGACGGCAGCCCACGCGCGAGCTTTTCGCCGCAAGTCTATTAAACAATTGAAATGCCAAAGCATAAATAACAACAATAAGTAGTCGTTGTCTGTCTGTGTGTGTGTGTGTGTTTACGCGCTCTCACGATAAATTCGCCGTCGTCTCTTTGTCTGCAGCGGCCACGCAGTCTGGAGACGACATGGAGTCTTTTTTTAATTCTGTTTGTCGCTATCTTCGTTAAGGTGCGAGCGAGGTGGCTAGCGCTTGGCTTAGACGCGCATTCTAGCAGCGAGAGGGAGCGAGCGATCGTCGCAACAACTGCGTAGCTGAAGAATGCGGCGCGGGGTAATTCGATATTTTACTGCGCAGGTTGTGTGCGATCCTTGGGCATAGCATGGAATAGGGACAATGTGGGCAATGATTCATGCTGCGAGCATTTTTAATGCGAATTTCACGATTTCATTTTAATTTTTATTGTTAATTAACTTGCAATTACAGGAGTGCGGCGGAAGGGGGCAATAAGCAAGGCCCAAATAGAGTTTACGCTCTGTCAAAATATAAAAATATTGAGTTTCGCCGATGAGCGATTAATGAGCAGCATAATGAGCTTGCCGATAATGAAGCTACCTGGGTAACCCGATACGCTGGCATAGTTTTCATATGGGGCATGCACAGATCTTTCACATTTCAGCTGGCGATCATTTTGGCTACAGTCTTGGACACAAACAATGCCCCTCTTTCTGTCTGTATGTGTGTGTGTGTGTGTGTGTGTGTGCATATCCTTAAGCTGTTTGTCCTTCAACTTGCAGCTTTGTTTTGCAAATATTTTGACGTGTTCTCACAACGGACAAACCCAAAAGCAAACTGCCCCATCTTATTTTTTTTCAAACTTTACTTTGTTTTTCTGCTTTGTGAGGTTATGTGCGCATACAGGGTGCCTCGGAAGAGCAAAGATTTCTGGTAGTTGACAGGCCGACAAATGATTCAATTATCGCCTTAACGCTCAAGTGGCCCGCTTCGAGTGCGAAAGTTGCCCAAAACAACAAAGCCCAAAAAGAAGAAGCAGCCACAATTCGACTTCGAGTTGGGCTTTCGAGCTTCGAGTTTCGGATTACCCATAAAAAGTGTTGCGACTGTCAATTAAGTGTCGAGTTTTATTTACTCAACTATAAAATTGTACACACGCACACACACACACGCACACACACACACGCACACACACACACGCACATAGTACAACAAACTTAATTATGAACAATTAAAGTTCAGTTAGATTTATTATACCCTGTAAAGTTTGGCTTAAACGGAGCAAGTAAGTCTAAAAAGGGAAAAGTTTTAGTTTATTGTGCGTATTTTAAGTGTCTGTTACGAGGGTGGATCAATAAGTACTTGTGTGTGTTGTTTGTTTCATTTCGCGCTTACCAATTACAGGGTATGTGCGAATTATAGTTGTTAATTTTTTTTTCTATTTTGGTTTTTTATTTTTGGGCAATTGCTTCAAATAACAAAAAAAAAAGAGCTGTCAAAAAAAGGCTTGAAGAGCCGTTGTAAAACTTGCCAAAATGCCATTGTTCAAATGTTGTTGTTGTTGTTGTTGTCGAATTTATTGCTGTTGTTTCCATTGTTGTGTAATTAAGTTGTTGGGCTGTTGGACATGTGAGCATATAATGAACGCATCTCGTGGATCTTCAGACTCAGCTGCTGGCCATCAAAGAGTACAACAACAACAACAACAACGACAACAATATAATATTATTGTCACACAATTGTTGTTATTGTTGTTGTCTAGTGATTAGTTGAGACCTTAATTGCCGCACAATGGCAGCTCAATAATAACCACAATAATAACACGAATAATAACACATAATCATGTTAAACGTTAATGGGCGAAAACATAAATAATTGAATAATCAATCAAATAATCCGTCGCTCACCTTTCATCATAGCCAAGTCCAAAGTTGAAATACTCTTTGTGTTCAAAGCTTGGGAAATCAGATGAAAAAAGAAAGTAAAGCGGAGCTTTAAATCATATACATACGTACATACATAAATAAATAAACACATGTATAAACATAAAACTAATAGATATATGTATATGAATAAAGAAAGTATTGTAGAAAAAATGGAAAAACAAATCAAATATAAGAATTGTTAAAAATGCATGGAAAGTATGTTCTTCCTTCAGTGAATATACCCTGTTATATAAATAGGGTATTCGCATTTCACTTACTGTAAAAAATAAAGAGCGTATAGGACATTTTGTATTAGCCGTTAATTGTTGTGCGTCGTCAATTAAATCGAGTTTTGGTTTTTCAATTATTTAATTGTTCGACTTGTTGTTGGCAACGTGAGAAAATTAATTTGTTTGTTTTTTCTTTTTTCTTTTTTTTTTGGCATGCGCAAAGGTGAATGAATTCGAGTTCAAAGATTTATGAAGAAATCAAAAAGAATTGCAAAAATATTACAAAATTGAGGTTATTTCGAGATCAGCAATTGAGAAAAGCTTGTTGTGGGAATCTTTTCCGTAAGTACTTGAATGATATTTAAAGTGAAGCTTTTCTGAGATAAGCTTATTCTTATTGGGATAATTTAGGATATAGCTTAAATCGAGCCTTATCAGCTGGCAGTGTGGCCGAGTGGTCTAAGGCGCTGGTTTTAGGCACCAGTCCGAAAGGGCGTGGGTTCGAATCCCACCGCTGTCAAGTTAAGATAACAAAATATCTTTTTATAATAATTATTTTAATATAATATATGTATATAATAACTTTGCATTTTTTCCTATATTATTGTTGGGTATAAAAACGTGAAATTAGTAAGTATTATGCCCATAAAATATATATAAGATTTTATTGATTTAAGAAAATGTTATAAAAGCAACAGGCGATATTATTTTATATTATGTTTTGCAATCTCTTCAAAAAGAAAAGCACAACATTGGATATTATATATGGGTATGTCTCTTTAATAAAGCTTACATCAAAAAACGCCTATATTATAATTTATAATCATAATTTATCATATCAATAAAAGAAATCTTATCAAACAAATCTAAAAAATTCCCTATTAAAAGTCATTCAAATGAAATCCACCTTTAAGTCCAATTTATAGGGTATTTGCAAGTCGAGCGTACTGTAAATTAAAGGTTATTTATTGAAATTGAAATTTAATAAAAGTGAGTCCTTTTGCTTTGTGTGCGTGCGAGGCGCTCGGCGCACACAGATGGCGCCACTGTGCAGTTTATGGCTAATTTCACAGCTGGTTTGTGTCTCGGCTAGTTGTTGTTTCGTCCCCAAGTTAATTAAAACTTTGCATAGTTTTCAATTAACAGGCAATTAGCAGACCCAAGCTTTTGGCTCGGTAATTAAAACCCAGCGAACTTTGAGGATTAGCTGCGTGTAAAGTGTCCAAATAGAATATACTATAAATAATAATAATATTTAAAATATAATAATAATTTTATATTCCTATTTTAAATACAGAGAAATTATAAAAGTAAGTTAAAATATATAATTAAAAAAAAAACTTTTGTTTAGAATACATCTTCTTTTACCTTATTTTTTCTTCTTCTTATTTAGCTTATGCATAAATCATGGCAGTTAAATATGTTAATAGGATTATCTGCACTAATTTTGGGGTTTCTCAATAAAGCATTGGAACCCGACCAGAGAAAAAAAAGTGATTTATCATCTGAGAACACTTGAGTTTCATGAAGAGCTGACGAGGGTTCTCACTTAGCCCCTATAAAAGAGTGTGTGTGTGCGTGTGTGTGTGTGCGTGTGTTTAACAATGACGGGTAACCAATTTGAACGGGACAGTTGAAACCGAGGGCAGTTTGAACAGGCACTCGAGGGCCAGCCAAATGCAAACAGAGATGTTGTCAGTGCAAGGGGAAGGGTGGGAGGACAGCGGAGGGGGGATAAATTAGAAAATAAGCAACAACAATAAAGCAGCGCCAAAACAAATTAGTAGCAAACAAAAGGGAATCGAGTGTGAAAAATTAGTTGAGCACACACACGCACACACGCACACACACACAAACACACAGAGAGAGAGTAGTGTGCACATCAAAATGGCCGCTTTGACTCTTGAATTACAATTGAAGTGTAAGGGGAGAAGTGCACGAGGGGGCTGGGGCAGGAAGAGCGGGACAGCGGCTCGCTAATGATGATGGAAGCTATGCGCAACGTGGGTTAATCAAATAAAGTGTGCCCGCCCAGGGAGCGCACAAGCTGCCAGCTATGCAAAGCAGCAGCGACTTCAATTAGACGAGGCGCAGCTGGCGGCGAGGGTAGACGGTGGCTGTTGCAGTCGACCAACCAGGCCAGCCAAAAAAGGGGCGCAGCTCGAAAAAGAAAAAAAAAAAAAACATCAGCCATAAAAAACATGGCAGGCAGCGTGTGGAACAATTGCCACAGCTGGGGGCAGGGGCAGGGGCAGCAAACGTTGCACAGCGCACAGAAGGAGGAGGCGCCGCCGTCAGCGGCAGCCACTTTCAATTGTGGCAAATTGCAGGCGTTTCCGGCAATGCGACGCGGCTGCCATCATTACTTCAGTTTATTCGCATCGCCCATTTCATTCTAACACACACACACATTGCGTGCCTCTCTCTCTCTCTCTCTCTGTCTTTGCGCCCATTGAAATATATTTTTTTGTGGCATTTTATTTGTTAATTTTCAAATCAAAAGTTTCAAAGTGACGCAAATTTGATTATTGCGCTTTCAAGCTGTGCATAGGGGCTGAACCAATGCCAAGTTACAGGGGGAGAGGGAGAGGGGAAGGGGGAGGGGTTGGATTGGACTTCAGCTTAAGCTCGGGGGTTGGCTTCGGCGTTGCGCTAATGAGCCATTGATGGACATAATGAGCAATAGATTTGCATACAGAGCCGAGTCGAGGGAAAAAGCAGCAAAAATGTTAAAAAAAAAAACATAAAAAATAGAAGAAGATAAACTCTTGAATAGAGCTGTTACAAAGATAAATATGCATAAATAGGAATAGCAATTTATTGCAAAATATATGTATATAAAAAATATTATATAAAACTAGCTTTAAATGGAAATTCTAAAACTGTTTTGTAGGGAAACTTACAAGTGTCTGTATGTAAAGTAAGGAAGGAAAAAAATGCTATTGGTGTGATCAAGAAGTTTCCTATTTCATTTATATACATGTTTGCATATGCTTCATTACCAACTAACTCCAACTATATAATTTCTTAATATATACATAATATTTTAATGAAATTTTATTTATTTATTCATTTAATAAAGCCCTTCAAATCCAAATTCAAATACTTAAATACCAAACAATATTATATGTTTATATTATTCTTTATTTTATGCATTAATTTATATTTAATTTTAATAATAAATCTTTTGTTTATTACTCATTTTTAAATACAAAATTTTATACATAAAAAATTTAATATATTTTAAATCAAATAAAATTGAATAAATTTTTTATATTACTTTTAAGAAATATAAATTGGCATGCAAATGCACTTAAAGTTTAGACTCTCGCAATCTGAATAAAATGAACTTTTATTTATAAATTTTTAAGGAATTCTCGTTAATTAAATGCTGGCAAAAACTTTGTTGCAAATGCAATTATTATTTATTTATTAACATAATGTTTTCTTAAAATTAAAACTAAAGCTACGGGGTTTTTTTTTACCCATAGCTACAATAAATATTTTTTATTATAATTTATAGCAAGTGACAAGTGAATTTGAAAACGTGCAAGATAGTAAAAAATTTGTTGTTAATTGTAATATATGAAAGAACAAGATAATTAGGTTTTAAAATACAATTTAACGATATTTAAAACAAGTCCTTTATATGCAATTGCAATTATGAATTCCGCAACTTAAAGAACTGTTTTTTAACTTAAATAGAGATATAGATTTATATATATGTATATATATATATGTGCATATATGCCTGGCAGTTGTCCACATTCAAACAGTTTGTCGCTTTTGAAAGGCGCTTTTGAAAGGCCCTCGCGGCGGATGGTGTAAAATCCGCAAATTGATTTCCCTTTCCACGGCGAAACATCAAAAACAAATAAACTGCAGTTCGCAATAAAAAAAAAAAAACAA
This sequence comes from Drosophila lacertosa, assembly GCA_004143845.1. Taxonomy (NCBI): domain Eukaryota; kingdom Metazoa; phylum Arthropoda; class Insecta; order Diptera; family Drosophilidae; genus Drosophila; species Drosophila lacertosa. The sequence continues at coordinate 8,149 of SCDZ01000790.1, read as the reverse complement.
AAGCAAACGCCAAACAATTTGCGTACGCAGGACGAGCAGATCCTGCGAGCTGCTTTGATTGCGAACAGAAATTAATCAAAAATGCCAAATTGAAAAATGCAAAAAGTTGAAAGTTGAAAGAAAACGCTCGGTAGGTTGGCCCAAAAGACACGCCCCCTTTTCACTCCCACACAAAACAGCTGCAATTGCTGCACTTGTTTTTGTTTTGCAAAACACTTCAATAATTACCAGAATAAAAAAAAATATATATATATATAAATATGTTTGCCAGTTGTGCCAGAAAGGTCAAAGTCCAAGTCACCTTGAAATCTAAGCCAAACTAAATTTAAGTTTAAACAGAGAAGTTTCCAGCGACAACTCAGACCAAAGAAAAGCAGCTTAAAAGAATTTTAAACTTATTTGAATTAAATGTTTAGATTTAGATATTTTATTTTACACTTGCATACTTCACAATCTGCGATTCCATTAATAAATTGTTGGTAAATTGTGAATAATACTGAATTAAATACTTTATTATCCACAAGTTCAATAATAAATCTAATTAGTAGAGTCTTGATTTAATTGATTTTGTTCGAGTTTTGTCTATTTTTAAATATGAAAACCTTTCGAATTTTATTTAAAGGTAACTGCTTAATTTGGTTGCTTTAACAGTTGTTTGTGTTATTAATATAGTCATATAATTTATATAATATAATATAATAAATCATTGAAAACCTATAGACAACATATTTCACATACTTAAAAAATGCATAGAAAAAGTCAGAAATATTATTCATGGAATGGGGATAAGTTAATATCTTAAGTTTTAAGAGAACAAATAAGAATAAGAATAAGCTTATCAACTTGGTTATAAGTCAATATATATATATAGTATATAGTATTTAGTATATATTTATATATGCAGTCAAACTTCCTTATAGCGAAGTTTAGGGGACCGAAAAAAAACTTCATATAGAAAATTCATAATGTTGAATAATTTTATAACAAAAAGAATATTCAATGTTCTTCGTTGTACGGAAGTTCGAAATAGTTATTGAATATAATAATAATTAAAAAAAAAAACTACTTATTTAATCTGAAAAATTAATTTGTGCTATTTGTATGTCCTTGGCTGTATATAAATATATGTTCTATAGAAAATCCTTTTGCTAGTATCTTTATGGTATTTGAGAACGCCTTCAAATAAGATTCTTTTATACGATAGGATAGGACTAGTTAAGCTATCTTCCAAGATCCTTAATTTGGTTGTCAAGTTTGAGCAAATGAGAAACTGGCAGCTGGAAGCTTAATTGGGGGGGGGGGGGGGGGAGGGGGGGGGGGGGGGGGGGGGGGGGGGGGGGGGGGGGGGGGGCAAATACTCGCAATGCGCAGCGTTGTCAAATGTCGCCGGTTGCCCGCGTGCTGTGTGCCACATGCGGCATGCTACATGCTGCATGCCTCTTCGGTTGCATTTCCAGTTCACTGCGGAGCTCGTGCGGGATTTGCGGTGCAAATGAAGCTGCCGTTGCCACAGCGCCACTGATAATGATAATGATAATGATAAAGATGAGGCTGATTTAGACCCACACACACACACAGAACACATAACACACACACGCACACACACTGGGTGTGAATTTTCATTTCAATTATGCAAATACGACAAGTGAGTAGAACAAAGCGACACGCCCAGAAGCCAGCTCAGTCTCAGGGGGGGGGGGGGGGGGGGGGGGGGGGGCTCTGCCCCACGCCATTTTGTGCAACAATGGGAAAATGCAGGCTGAAAACCGCAGCAATTTGTGGCTGCAACACACCGAGGCATGTGTGTCTGTGTATGTGTGTGTGTTTGTTCCGCTGCCTGCCGCGGAATTTTGCAATTTGTGCATAATAATCATAATAATAATAATCGCACTCACTGCCACACACACACATATGTGAGAGTGTGTTGCTGCCCCTGGGGCCAGGGCGTTGGCGTTTGGCAAAAATAAGAAGCGCAAAAAAGGATGCAAAAAAAAAGAATGTTGGCAAAATGCGGCAAAAAATTAAAAAAAAAAAATAGTAAGGGAACAATTTAAGTGCTTAGCCTTTAAGATACCCTGGCTTGTTAGAACAAATTACAGATATATGTATTTAAATATATATATATATATATATAGATAAGATATATATATAGATAAATAACTGAAAACATAAACCCACTGAGAACAACTTGATATAAAAAAAAAATATATGAAATTTATTCTATATAAACATATGTATATAAATAACTAAGAATAAATTTTCATACTATGGTTTTTCTTTTACATAATTAACAATAGCTGTTTTTGATACTAAGGAATAGTATTTAATATACTTGGCATAGATTAGAAAAAAGTTTGAAATTTATAACTGATATGTATATAAATAACTAAGAAGAATATCATATTTATATCATTATATAATTATTTAAAAATAGCTGCTTAACTGAGAGAAACTTGGCATAGATTTAAAAGAAAGTATGATATTTATAATATAAATATATAAATAACTAAGGAAAAATATTATATTTATATCACTATATACAATTTATATAATTATTTAATAATAGCTGCCTAACTGAGAACAATTTTATATAGACTTAAAAAAGTATGAAATTTTTTTGTATTTATTTATTATATAAATACCTAACGATAAATAAATAAATCAATACTCGATTTTATTAACCTGATTAACAATAGCTATCTGAGCTACTGAGAGATCGTATTGAATGTAGATTTAAATAACTAAGAATCAAAATTATTGATCATGCTTTTGTATAATTATTTAATAATACCCTGTAGTGCAGAAGACAGAAATAAGGTAAACTCTTTATATATATACGAACGTGAAGTATAAATATGAAGATAAAAAAAAAGAAACTGTGTTTCTTTTATTTTTTCCATCACTTATAAATATGCATTTAAATCCTTAAGCAGCATTTTTTATATACCATATATTAAATATAAATTGTTTAAATTAAACATTAATAAACTTAACCTAAAATAAGTAAGATTTAAATAAAATATGTATATACATATAAACCTATTCAAAAACAGCTGACTGTTATATAGATCTGCCTATAAGTTATTAAATTAAATCAAAAACAAATATTATCTTAAGATACAAAAGATGATATATAGCAGGTATATATGTATATGTGTCTATATATAATCAGACATACTCAGCTTGGCAACCAATTAAAATCTTGGTCTATACTTAATCGCATTCTAAATAAGTTTTTGTTTAAAGATTATTCTTCACTCACCTCATAATTCTTAAGGAGAGAGTTTTTCTACTTTGCTGCTTGATTTTGTTTACAGGGTATAAGCGTGATTCTTGTGCGACGTTCGCCTGGCCAAGGAGGCGTGGCAGCCTTGCGGTTGTTTGTGGCTGCCGTTATGTGTCTGGTTAATTGCGGTGGTTGCTGCCAAGCGACAGAGCAAAAAAAAAGAAAAGAGAGAGAGAAAGAGTGCAGGGTATGAGGCAGGTCGGGCGTAGCCTATGGGGGGGCCGCCTGTTTCGCGTCCTGTTTCCCACTTGTGAGAATTGTGCAATTTTCAATTATTTCTTGCAAGTTTTTGTATAACGAAAATGAGGGGAAAGAGGGGAGTGGGGAATAGGGAATGAGGGGGGGGGGGGGATTGTTGCTCAGACTCTGCATAATTATAAGCTGCGATTGCGATTGCGACTCTGCCAGCCATGAATCTTAATTACACTGCGTATGCGCCTCAAATTATGCAATGTGCTGATTATTCAGTTGCAGTCGCAGCTGCCCAGGATAGTTCCTTAATGAGCAGCTTTCTAAAGCAATTTTATTTAAATCATTAAAAAATATAACGTATATACACTTTTTTTTATAAATTTTATATTACTTCTATTTATAAATTCACATGTTTGCAATTGATGATATGTAATTAATTATATTAAATTATTATATCTTGAAAGTTTTGCTAAAAAGGGATTTAATTATTCAATTATTATTTACAATAATTCAAATTATATTTTCTAAGCTAAGCTTTTATTTCAACTAAGTCTATGATATTTATTTTTCTTCTTAAAAAGTATTAAATTATTCTACTATTATTTACAACAATTTTCATTAAATTTATAAGTCAATTAAGACTATGATATTTATTTTTCTTCTAAAAAATAATTAAATTATTCTACTATTATTTACTATAATTTAAAATGTAATTTATAAGTCAACTAAGTCTATGGAATTATTTTTCTTTTAAATAATTCTACTATTATTTACAAAAATATATATATTAAATTTATAAGCGAACTTTAAATTTAACTAAGTCTATGGTATTTCTTTCTTCTTAAAAATAATTAAATTATTCTATTATTATTTACAATAATTTACATTATATTTTTAAGCTTATTTTCAATTCAAATAAGTCTATGGTCTAAGTATCGTATAAAATAACTGTATATATATATGCTATATATGCATAAATTTAAAACAAATTATATAGAAAATCTTGCATATGTTATTCCGAATATTAAAATAGTTTGAATAGCAGAATTGTGATATTTACGATTTTATATTTGTATATTATTTATTTTTAATTCATTATAGGTATTTATAAGAAAACTCAATATATAAAAATATATAGGATATAATAATCTCACTAATAGAAGTTGCCTTATTCAAGAACCTGGCCAATAAATTAAGTCATGTAAAATTGAATTGTGTTCATCTTCCTTTGCAATTCGCAGGTTTTTCTTGGTCTTCTTTATTTTTAACATTTCTCCAAAAAATGAACAGCAAATTGCAGCAAGAAACAAATGAATGAATGCCAACAATAATGAATAGGGCCGTTGAAAATGAATATCCAAATGGAAGATCAAAGACGCATTTCAATTGTTGCCATTTGCCGGCAGCCAAAGTAATCTGCAGGACGAAAGGGGAAGGAGGGGGAAGAGGGGGAACGGTTGGAACAAACTGCTTAATACGAAATGTAGCAATTATGTGTTTGCAACACACTCAACCCACGCCGCCTGCCCCACGCCGCCTGCCCCATGCCACATGCCACATGCCGCATGCCCCAAACGTTCGCCTTGTGCTTTATGCATATTTATTCATCCCCCCCCCCCCCCCCCCCCCCCCCCCCCCCCCCCCCCCCCCCCCCCCCCCCCCTCCCACACACAAACAGTTGCCTCATCTTCATTGCTTGGGCGCATTATACAATGGGCCCTACATTCAACCGCCTACCGGCCACCGCCCACCGCCCACCGCCCACCGCCCACCTGCCACGCCCCCAGCGCATTATGTGTACTTAGCATTTCCTCAGTTTTTTGCTCAGTTGCTTTATATGGAAATCAACACACACTTGAAGTGTTGTTGTTATACCCTCAGCCCATGGAAAATGGGTATTCTGTTTCTGTGGACAAGTATGTAACAATGGCGATTTCGACTGCTATATATACCCTACTAAAAGAATACCAAGGATAAAATATAATTAAATTATTAAATACCTGAACAAAAATAATTTATTAATTCGAGTTAAGACAAAGCAGGGTAGCTGCTAGTCAAGCACGCCTTGTTGTTGTTGCTGTTGCTGTTGTCGCTGTAGCTGTTGATTTTTAATGAAGTACTTTTTCATTATATGTATATTACTTGTCTAAGCACTCACACACACATCATCATCATCTATGCACTTATATATAGCATAAACAAATATATAAACACATACATGTATATACATATATATATATATATATATATGTATATATGTATATTTGCTTGAGCTATGCAATTTCTTTTCATTTCCGTCGCCTGCACTTTCTTTTGTATTCTTTTTTCTTTTCTTTTTTTTTTTGCATTTCTCTTAATTTCTATTTTAGTTGTCTTTTCATGCAAATGCTGCCTAAGTGTGTGTGCGAGTGTGTGTGTGTGTGAGTGTGTGTTTTTCTGGACACTTACATATATTCAAATGTTTGTGTGCAATGCTCCAATTGCTGCCAAGTGAAAAAAAACTCTCACAATTGTGGATAACCTAAAAGTTGCATTATAGTTATAAACTGAACTATAAACGAGTTTGAATAAATATCAGATGGCTAATATTAAAATAAATTGTGAATTTACCTTTAAAAAACAACACTTGAACTCATTTGGAAAGTTGCCTCAACTTCAATTTACAACATTTTTATGACAAATTTGCTCAGCAGGAACTTGTCTGGAAGCTGATCCTGCGCTTGTCGGCTTCCTGTCGTCGTGAGTCATTTGGGATCCTTTGCTCTTCCTGCGCGTTTCGTTTGTCTTGCAAAAAAAAAAAAAAAGATCGAAAGAAAGAGAAGCAGCAAAAAGGTAAGAAGGAAGATTTTTGGCATTCTTCTGTCAAAATATTTACACAACAGTTGTCAGCTGGATGTGTGAATAAAACGGCACAGGACGAAGTTCTAAAGTACACACAGGCCACAGGACAATTGTGAAGAAGGCCCATTGTCTTGCTCTCTCTCTCTTTATTTGCTCTCTGGCTAAATGGGATCATCGTCGACATCATCATTATTATTATTATCATTATTATTATCCTGTTCTGTGCCCCTCAATTACTTGTAATTATATTATTTGCAGAGCAAACACTGAGCCTGAGGTGTTCTAATGATTTTTGCCATGCCACGCCCACAGCACAGGATTTGCTCGATGTCCTTTTTCCCCGCTAATTCCCGCAGCGGCCGAGAAGTGGCAATGTAAATAAATAGATCGTAAGGCAGCGGCTTACAGGACACAGCACACAGGACACAGCACACAGGATACTGGCCACTGTCCAGCAAGAGATTAGCAGCGGTGTGAACCGAGCAACCAAATCCTCAGCCACAGCCAAATGGCCAGCGTTAAGTGGCAGCCGCAAGAGGCACAAAAATGTTGCAAGGCCAAACACAAACAATGATGTGGACAAGAATGGAAGATGGCCAAGAACTGAAGACGCAGCTGAAGTGGGCAATTGACATTTGTAAGGGGCTTGGCACCTGCATCTGAAACTGTTAATCCCTTTACTTTTAATTAGTTGAGCAGTGAAAATACATTTCAATTGGAGTTCAACATAAATTAAAAATAAAGCAAACATTACTTAAAAAAATATATGTGAATTTTACCTCCAGTTGAAACTGGAATTCTTTTGAATTCTTTTACTTTATGGAAACCAAAACAAATAACAAAAATATAATCTTTCTTATAAATACAAACGAAAATTCATTTTATGGCTTATAAATCATTTTATTACTAAGAAGAACGTTTGTTCTCAAAAGCTCTGAAAATTATATTTATATTTATTATTTATAATAATATACAATATTTATTAAATCAAGAATACTGTGTTTATTATTTATTTAAAAAAGTTCTGTTCTCATTTCATTCTGTAAAATAAAATTAAATAAATATAAATTAATAAAAATAAAAATAAATTTAAGTCTATGCATGATTAACAAATATTTAAATATTTTTAATTATATAAAAAAAATGTTGACTTTACTAAATCTGTTTATTTAAGGTATTTTCTTATACTCAGTAATTTTTGTAAAATAAATCAAACAACATAAAAGCACAGGCAAAATAAAGCTTTACTTTTCATTAAATCTGATTTTATTTAATTTAATTTATTATGCGTTTTAATTTTTGAACAAGAAAATAAATTAAGTTTGGTAAATTTAACTTTGTTTTATTTTTGTAAATTTAAATAAGCTTGAATTATTTAAATATTTGCGATGGAGGCTTAACTATATCCTGAACGAATTTTAAAAGCTAGCTAATATAAAAACTATAACTGTAGAATTTTCTTTTGTCTAATCTGTTCAAATGTGAGAAATTATAACAAGATAAGCCTGCACTTTTCTCGCACTCTCTCTCCCTCTCTTTCTTTCTCTGTTTCTCTCCTGTTGCCTTCTCACAGTTTGGCATATTGCAACTCATCGAATGTTCTTGCCACACTCATCGACAGTCGCAGCCCAATTAATTGCATGATTAACGTCAATCTGGCGAGCTACGAGATAGAAGACACTAGATACTAGATACAAGATACTCAGGCGGCAGCCGTGAAAAGCGACGCCTGACGATGAGGCACTTGAGAATTTCCACGTTAACAAAAAAAAAAAAAAAAAAAACATTAAAAAAAGGGCCGCCGGAACATGGGCCCGAACCCGGCACCCC
>SCDZ01000789.1:0-26243 GCA_004143845.1 Drosophila lacertosa | reverse complement strand
TAATTGTACATTTCTTTTCAACTTCTCCTATCCATTTTGACTGTAGATTCTATTTCATCACTGACAAAACTTGCTGTGAACAGGGGCATAGCTGGCCGGACTGGCAAATAAAATACACCGTGTCGGTGATGTTATTTGAATTATTTATATTTTCTTTAGGCTTTTAGCAAGTAATTCTTTTGTAATTTATCTTCTTATAACTCGAGTTGACACTCGTAAAGTCAACCGTTTCAAAATAAATAAAAAAACAAAAAAAAAAACCAAACACCGAACTGGAAACAAAAAATTTAAGGGCTACAGTTAAGCATGGCGTTGACAACGTAATGGTAATTTAAGTCATCAAACTAACAAATTGCGTTTAAATTATTTTGATATTTCTTTTAGTTAAGATTTTATAGAGCATTAAATGTTGTTTAAGGCACTGGTTGAAATAAGGTGTGAGCCACTGTATGTATACACACACGCCGCAAACTACGCAATTTAATTAACGACTGATTTCGGAACCGATTATGGAAAATAAATTAATGAAGTACTTCTACAAGAAGATTTATCTTTACGAAAAACTCACAACATGTACATATGTATGTATATATATATATGTATGTATGTACATATACATAGGCATAAACATATATGTATTTATCTTGCTTTGCCCGTCTGTAACTTCTTAAACTTCGTTGCTGTTGTTTTGGAGCCTGCAAGCCCCGCTTTGACAGCTGTGCCGGTAAACAGGGTGTTTTTTTTTAAGCGAAAGGCAATTTCCATTTACGAACAATTGATGAAGTTACAGCCGATTTTATCCAAAGACCAATTGGCTGTGTTTGAGGAAGCCTCTCTTACGGTTCGGTTAGAGCAAATTGAAGAAATGCAAGAAGCATTCAAACAAATCCACAACTTGTAGTGTCGCTAAAGGTGTCGGCTCGGTGTGCAATCGCTAAACGTAGTTCGCACATGCCTCCGTATTCGACATTTACGGAGGGCATTAATTCAACATACGCCATTCAGCCCCCTGCAACTCGACATAGGCCGGCCTCGATCAGCGGAGGATATGAGAACTGGGCAGATTTCTATTCAATGTTCGCGACAATAATCACCCAGACCTCGCAAACATCGAACAACTTCAGCACTTGCGATCGTGTCTACAGGATTCTGCGCTTTAGACAATTCGCTCATTGGAAATTTCGGACGCGAATTATTCTGTGGCCTTGAATCTACTGAAATCAAGATTTGATAAGAAACGTCTAGTATTTCAGGCTCACATTAATGAGATTTTGGGGCTGCACGTGGTAGAGAGTGGATCAGTGGCTATGCTTCGTGGACTTTCGAACCAATTCAACGCTCACATTCATGCTCTAAAGAGCTTGGGAACTGTCGAGCAGATAGCGAGCTGCATAATCGTCCAGGTGCTTGTGAAAAAATTGGATCCAGCAAGCCAAGAAACTGTTAATTTCGCTATCGTCTCGTCAGCTGCATCGTGCACCGCTACGACAAATAAAACTTAAAATTCGAAACATACTTTTGTAATTATTGCAACAGCTAATAAAAAGGCTTATTAGCTAAACATTAAAAAGTACCGAAATCTGTTTCGGAAATGGTTGTATGGAAAATGTATTAAATATATACATTTTCCTAATAAGGACTATAGTTATAACGTTCACGTCTTTAGCTTTTGACGTTTCCTTGATCGCCGGACAGACTGGAATACGTCAATAGATAGTCATATTGCTTAAAAATGTATACATATGTATATACTTTATAAGGTACCAGTTTTACTTGCATTAACCTGAGCAAAACCATTAAGTCCATTCTACCCGGTTTAGTGGGTATATAATATTCTTAAATTTCAAATTTTTTATTTAAATTAAAATATTTTACATTTTAAGCAAATTATTTTGTTAATTACAATGTGTTACTGTCGTTTGTTTGGATTTTTTTTGTGTAATACATGAATATTAAGTTACAAAATACATTTAATCGATACAAAAAACACGTTTGGTAAAACAATATAAAAAAAACATTTAAAGAATATATTTATCGAAGACAAAGTCGAATTGTCTTCTTTCAATGGATATACCTAAATTTCGCACTATTTTACAGTTGTATTATATTAATTATTACATAATTATGTAACCATTGTATTGATTATTTATTATAGAACTTATTTTGCGGATTTTATATCGTCTTAATTATAGCTAGTTTTTACTAAGGCTTGGTTTATACTTGACTTAACTAGGTAACGACTAACTTGCCGTGATTTGTTTACTTCAGTTTTTCTTGTTTGCATTTAAGAAATTACATGGTTAAGCCCAAAAATAAAAGATGGCTCTGTAGACTTCGATGCTACTTGCCTTTATGTTTTTTTTTTTGTATATAATTTACAATCGTAAACGTATCTAGTCGGTTCTCTATATGCAAACATATTCACATTTAATCTGTGCTGTATGAATATACGTAGGTTAATATAATAAGAGATGTGGCTTGATTGTATACTACGACTTAGAGGCTATGTTTTAACTCTCATTTTGCGATATACACAATGCATTTGTGTTGCTTTCTCATTTTATTTATAATTGTAATCACAAATAGTTTGGAATATGCTCTCGCTTGCTCTCACCTTATATCCTCCGTTTGCTTACGCGCACAGTATAACAAAAAAATATGTTTAGAAATAGAAGTTGTTTTACAATTTATTCCACACACAAATCGACAAATGCAAATACACACATACATGAACTCACACACTTCATAAAAACTTTGTTCAATGCTGCTGACTGACCATAAACAAAATAGAATGAAAGCCGATATAGGGATAGGGGCTTACTCGCTATTTTGTTGATTTTTTTTGGTTTTTTTATTGGCTGTGCCTGCGTGCTTGCCGTACGTCTTAGCGGCCGCTGGTAAAAAGGCAGCGTCATGTTTCGGTTTCGTTTAAATCGTATTAATATATTTTTACAAGTTAAGAGCCTAAGGCAACGGCGGTAGTGCCTTGACTTTTGGTTTTTTTGTTTTGATTATGCGGCGCACATGGACGTGTTACGGCAGTGACACAGGCACACACACCACTTTGTTTTAGTCAATATTCTTTACCATTTTTCACATTACTTAAATTAAAAACTACGCGATTTAAAAACACAAGCTGTATATGTACATATATACTGTGTATGGTTTTGTGGTTATACATATGCGTGTACGCGATACTTAAAAGTAGGCTATTAAATTTGACTTACATCTGTATAAGCTGTTATAAATATAACAGTATACATATATATATATATATATATATATATATATCGCTATTTATATATATATATATATATATATCGCTATTTATATATATATATGTATACTGTTATATTTATAACAGCTTATATACATATACATATATATATATATATATATATATATATATATATATATATACAATGTTACAAGCATACATGCGTACTATTTACAAATAATGTTAACGCATTAAAAAGGCATTTGTTATGCGCATTTACATTTCGAATTAAAACAATTATTAATATACTCTGTATCTATGTAAATATGTGTATATAAATCTAATTTACAATATGTTTGACACGCTCCTTTTGCTTCCTATATCTATACACGATTACTGGGCGGCGGCAACTCATGTAAAAAATATGAGGTTATCTCAATACTTATAAAAAAAATTAAGACTACAATCCGACTGTTACTCGCCTTATAAATATTGTACGTCTTATGTCTAGCTTCCTACAGCAATATATATTTTTAGCGTTAATAAATAGCAATCTTAAAAATTATATTTTAATAAAAAATTAACATTGTATATTTTGCCTTGGTTTTGAGACAATTGTGACCGCAGTTCATAAAAATAATATTTAAATAAAAAACCTTTGTTTCTTGAAATATGAATTTTTTTACTTTTCCAGCTATCACAAAATGAAATACTAAGTAAATGATGTAACATTTTTACAATTGGAGCAAAATTAAAAAAAATATGTAACGTATATTTTGCGTTAGGCAAAAGATTAAGAAAAATGACGCATATACTCACGGATTACTTGGAGTGAATAACGATTAATCAATATGTTCACTTATAACTTTACTTCGTTTTTGATTTACTCAATTTTAAAATTCTAAGTTTTCGAAGCATTGTAACTATTGCTCAAATTGCTTGTAGTGGGGTTATCTAGTTGTTGGTGTTATTGGGTTCGTAGTTCATTCTCGTTACTAATCTTATTGTTGTATGTCAATTGGAAGTTCATGAAAAATGGAGTTTTGTTCATGTTGGTACATTATTGATACACATCTGCAAATGAACTGTACACATGCAACTAGCGGTATATATATAAAAATATTCTATGTGTGTTCCCAATTCAAGCTCCTATAAGGAGCAGTTAAAAACTGACAATCGCCAACAACACGGTTAAAGAATTGATAGCCATAAAACACTATACATATATGTTTTATATAGTCTATATTCCTTTGATAACATTGATAGTCCAAACACATGGATTTTATTAACTTGGTTTTTTGTCTGCGTGTCTCCCAAATTAAATTGATATTTTTTAGGCTTAAAGTAAGGGGAAAAATTATTTTTAAGACAAGAATAAATAAACTTCAACCTATTAGTATCCTTAAAATCTTCAAATAAAGACATGTAGGTAAAATCGCATTCATGTAGTGGAGACGACTTAAAAAAGTGTATACACATTTCGATATAATATAATGAACTATTTTTAAAATATAATGTAATGTACTATTTTTAGATATAATATAAAGAACCATTTCTTTTTATGTTGCGTAATATTTTTTGTTTACTTTCATTATCTCAGCATTATGGTAATTTGTTGATGCATTTCCCTCACTAAAATCATACATTTTGCAAACGTAAAACGTTAAAGCATATATTTTCCCAATGATCGGTTATGAGTGAGTGTACTAATTGATTGCACTAAACATTGGCAATATATATATATATATATATATATTATATATATATATATATATATATATCGATAGTATGTACGGATGTAATAAGCATATGGTCTACAAGAATATGAATCAAAATTGGTTTGCATCGCAACTAATGCTGCTGTCTGTGCTTTGTTCAAGTTCTAAGCTTATTAATAAATTATATATATTTGTATATCAAGGTAAGGTTGCAATCGTTATGTACGTACATGGTAAGAAGCATATAACGAAATCTGTACGGACCCGGAAAAAATTCCTTAATAGTTGACAACCGAAAGCTGATAGTAAACATAAATAAAGTTCATAACGATCAACACACAATGTTTTTGAAGCACATTTAAAAAGTCAACCGCAGGAGAACGAACTGCGTTAACCAATACGTACAAATGCTGAACATCAAAAGAAAAAAGTTGATTGTGCCTGGTGGTGCAGTCCGTCTAAGTTAAAATTTTTGACTTTGTTGGTCTCGTTGCCGTTGCCAATTGCTTTGGCATTGTTGTTACACTAGAGTCGCTCAACAAACTTGGTCAGTTGATCAGAGGCATCGGGCAGGGGACCACCTGCATTTACATTGGCGGAATTACTGCCAACGCCGACCCCAACACCGACGCTACTAACGCCCACATCTTGAGGAACGCCCGGTAACGACGACTGATGATGCATGCCATGATTGTGCAAGCCTTCGTGTGGTCCCTGGGGCGCCGGTGAATGACTACTCATAACGTGGTGTGGGGATGGCTGAGCACGCGGTGATGCAGCCGGTCCGCGTGGGGATGGCGCTGACCTCGGCGAGGGTGTCGGTTGTGGCGAACGTATCGGTGGAGATGAACGTGCCGACTGCATCAGTTGTTGTTGCATCGTATGTGGTGTTGGCGGACCCATCACATTTGTACCGGGGCCATTCGGTCCGCCACAGCCGCCAGGTAGTGAATTTTGAGGATTTGTATTAGTCATGCCCCCACTACCAGCGGCCACAACTTGCATCATTTGCTGTTGCTGCAAAGGCTGTTGCTGTAGCATGCTGGGTGGCATTACGTTCATCTGTTGTTGCTGCTGCTGTTGTTGTTGTGGCCCGGGCTTAACACCAGCTCCACCGCCACCGCCCTGCTGCTGTTGCAGCATGTTGGAGGAAGCTGAATTCCCCATGGAGTATTGGTCGGACCCTGGTCCGCCGGCGACGCTTCCACCAACAGCTGTCCCGGCAGCAGTAACACTTCCAGAGCCGCCTGCATTAAAGTTGCCAGCTGTGCCGCCCGTAAATTGTTGCTGTCCAGCTCCCCCCATGTGTGGTCCGCGTTGGCGTTGCGGATATGGGGGTGGATATTGATTCATTTGCATATAACGCATTTTGTTCCAGTTCTGATTGGGTACCTATGCAAAGGAAAGATCATACAATCAGAAAATTAATTTATTTTCGAAGACTTAGTCGCTATGGAGATGTAACCAAAATGAAATAATACTTATATTCTTAAGCTTTATTTGCAGTGAAAAAATCCTATAAAAAGTGGATACATAAAGGAAAACCGGCTATTGCACACAACAATTATACTCTTTTTACTTTGTTAAAGTAAAGCGTTTGTATTTATACATATTTGTATACTTTATCAAAGTTCAAAAAAATTTTATGAAAATTGTTATATATATATCATCTCCAACTTACCATGCTTCCTTGAGTGGTCACACCTGGCGGCAGATTTGGCAGCATCATAGCCGCATTCTGCATGTTGGTCATACGTTGATGTGGTACTCCCTGTTGTTGCTGTTGCTGTGCAGTCTGCATTAGGCTTACTTGCTGCTGTTGCCCGGGTCCCATTTGCTGTGGTCCTGGCCCAGATCCCTGCTGCGATTGATTCATCAAATGCTGCATTTGTTGTTGTTGCATCACCTGCTGCTGTTGTTGCTGCTGTTGCGGCGTTTGTGATCCATTTCCAGCTTGCAGTGCACCTCCGGGGCCTCCAGCAGAAGCATTTATTTGGCTCTGCTGGCGCTGCTTTATTATGGCCGCCATTATTTGTGGATTTTGTTTTAGTATACTAAGTATGTGCTGATTGCTCTCATTAGTTGGATTGTTTTTTATCTTTTGCATGATTTGCGCTAACGTTTGTGTATTAAGCGGTGGTCCATTTACCATATTGGGGCCTGCTCCGCCAACTCCACCGCCAACAGCACCAACTCCTTGAGCACTTGGTGGACGTACACCGCCTCCACTGGCAACAGCACCCATTGTCGCACCCATTCCAATGTTATGAGATGATCCGCCGCTGGTCATGTTTACACCCGCACCTACTATAGGCAACTGACTAGCTCCAACGCCGACTCCGACGCCAACACCAACACCGCCACCCATCTGATTGGATGACATGCCCATCATCTGTTGTTGCTGTTGTTGTAGGCTTTGCTGCATGAGCTGGTTTGGCTGACGCATTCCTGTCTGATTAGGAGCATTGTTGCCATAGCGCTGTTGTGCAGGACCAATACCACCTGCACCCCACTGTTCCATGGGGAGAAGATTATTAGAGTTCAAGACATTGTTGCAGTTACTCCCACCGGGCAACTGTCCACCGCCGGATCCCACGCCTACATTTCCAGCAAGCTGGTTGCTTCCCAAGTTGCTGACCATACCTCCTATAGTGCCCTGGTTAGGTACGCCCACACCCATTGGTCGTTGAAGAACTGGCGGAGCCATTGGCACACCTTTCCCAAAGTTTCCGCCATGCGGCACCTGTTGACGTGCTGCCTCCTCCTGCACCTGCTTGACCACCTGAAGCACATTAGGCGATGGAGAGTGACCACCGACTGGCTTCATGCCAATCCCTGGCTGGTGTGGATGTGGTGAAGTCATTCCGGTCAAGACTGCACCAGACACCGGCGATGGCACCGTGACCGTTGATGGGCTCATGCCTCCGGCTCCAGTTGGTAAAATCGCAGCTTGTCCGGACATAACCTGTTGACTGACCGCCACACCAGACATGCTTACAGCCGGCACACCAACAGAGGCTCCAGTAGCTGCGATAACGGGACCACTGACTGTTGGTCCTGGTAAAGTAGCCGGCGCTGCGGTTCTAGACATGAGAGCCACGCGTCGCCGTAATAGCTGCTGTTGTTGCAATCTAGAAATAAAAATATGGAGAAAATAATTTACCTTAAAGTTGAAAATAAAATGTAATAATAGATGTCAATATTAATTCATTCTTTTCCAAAATGGGAAAAAAACTATTGCAGAAAACCTAAAGCATTTCCAATTTATTTATGGTGTAACTGAATCTTTTAACAGTGTAATTTAGAAAACGGGCTTAATTATAAATAATATAAATAAATTTTTGCAACTAGTGGGGACATCGTGGTGGGGGTCAATATTACACTTGCCAAATTTGTAACGCCTACTTCTAAAGACATTAAATAGATAAATAGATTTTGGTCTACCTCCCAAATTCTATTACTCCAGTTCATAAATTCATAGACAAAAATCTTCCATATTTGCGGATTTAAATAAAATCGAACGAATGCTTTATCGCGAATATATACGAAAATGAATATTTCATTAAGATCAACATGTTAGTATCACACGAGCAGCCGCTAGGTGTTATTCTCCTATGTTCTATACAGTATAAAAAAAAGTCACATATAAAACCAATTAGGCAAAAGTTCCAAAAAAGGGCTGTTTGTAGTGTCGCTGTAACCTTATTTGAATATATTAAATATTTATCATTTCAGACACTTTTTCAACTGTGTCAACTAAGAATTATTTTTTTTGGTACTTACTTTTGCTGGAGCTGCTGCTGTTTAAGCTTATGCTTGATGTTAGGACAAAAAGGCACTGGACACTTTTGCTCCTGACAATGCTTGGCGTGGTAGCAGCAAAGTGCAATTAGCTGTTTGCATATGGGACAGCCACCGTTGGTTTTTCTTTTACAGTTCTTTGTATGCTGGACAACTCGTTTCATCTTTTGGCATGAAGGCAAACGACAATTGGCATCGCGACACTGGCATGCGTGTACTAAAGATTGAATACAACGTTGAATCGACTGTTTGCGTGCCTCCTGTGGGTTTGCCTGCTTAAGATCAGCCGGCGCCGAGCCATCGTCAAGATCAAAGCCCAATTTTTCCATTTTATGTGGATGACCAACCTTCTCCTTGCACACCGTGCAGAGATCAAAATCCTATAATCCCAGGTAAAAATTAAATATTAGCAATGAGGTTTCATTTATCCTAATTTAATAACTAGTAATCTTGTGTGATCCCGCAATAAGTTTAACGTCAAAGAGATAAAACTTAACCCACTAGTAAAATTTTATAAAAATGTTTAGACATCTGAACAAAATTGATTCTTACATCACAAACTGTGCAGTGATAGCGTGTCTCTACTGCCGTCTTGCAGTTGTTGCACGTGTAAACGAACTTATCCTGGCCCTGATTATGCAACTCGTATAGCATAGATAGTGTAGAGAACTGTGCTCGTCGCAATGATGAAAATTCGTAGTGCTTATCACGAGCAAGAGTCAGGAATGCATCCCGTCCGTCCATTAAATCACAGGTCAGCAACGGGTCAGGATCTTGTATGGGCTGCGTAATAAAAATCAAGGTATAGAAATGCATTTACTTAATTCGGTTCTAGCTAAGCATACGACTTACCGCTAGACTTGCCGCTGATTGGGCCGAATGTAGGCGTATGACAAAAAAAACCTCCTTGTGTTTCTCCATTGTAGCATAGATCTTGGCAGACAAATCATTTCCTGACTGGTGCTCATTAGACTTTTTACTATTTTTGCGCTGTGCTGCTTTGGATTTGTTGGACTTTTTCGCCTTTTTCTGTCCCTTTTTTTTGCCGTCGCCACTAATTTCGTTGTCCTCAATAGAAAAGAGCTGCATAACCATTTGCGAAATTAATATTTGTAAGCTGCAATTAATCAGAGAAAACTTACATTAGCGGCAGCTGCTGCTTCTGCTGCCTCGGCCTGTTTACGTTTTTCCTCTTCTTCCTGGTCTAGTTCTTTAATACTCTCCTCAAGAACGTTAGGCCAAAAATCACCCTCAAAATAGGGCAATTCAGCGGCCGAACCAAGTTTATCTTCCATGGCCTGTTTAAGTATGTCCTTGTAGTCTTGTATGATGCGTTCAATCATGCCCTTATCAAGCATTTTTTTGTACCACTCCTGCAAACGCTTTGGTTTGGGTATTTTCTGATCAGTCGGATGGCAGTGAAATATATAGTCATCGCCCTCAGAAGGCGGGCACGCCCAGATATGCGCCATTGTATAGCCCAACTGTTTCACATAGTCCATATAACCGAGTAATATTTCATGGTATACGGCTGTGCGATATTGACGAGGTCGAAAAAAGTGAACCGAATCGAGATAAGCAATATACACACGACGCGTATTGGGAGCTGGACACTCGGAACCATATTCTTGGACGTGCATACCAAAGAAGCACACATCTATGCCATCAACTTCTTCGAAGGCAAATAGGGCCTTTGCCCGATATGGGAACTCTTGCATCATTTCGCCGCCTTCAACAAATCGACGCCGCATGCCGGGTTTTACCTCAACGCACTTATCCGAAGAAGATACCACTCGTATGTGTACCTCACCAGCGCCAGCTTCCTTCTTTTTTAAGAAATTGTTTACGCGCGTCTCAATATAGACGCCCAGTTTGGTGGTGGGCAATCGTTTGGCATTAAATTTATTTTCCTTTCGCTTTGAATTTTTTTTTTTTAAACAATTATCGCATACAAAGCCACCTGGCCATATTGTATCTAGCCAGAGGACACAGATTTGATGCTGTTTGCGTCCGCAATCTTGGCAATCAACAAAAGGCTCCAGCTCCAAGTGATCGTTCTTCATCTCTTTGAATTGGTCCTTCTTAATTTGGCTGATAATATTAATGCAAAAAATAAGTAAGTAAGTAAGTCACGTATTCCTGTAATTAATTGCGTTGCTTACGTTTGTGACTGCATCGGATCATCACCCAGAGTGACAGTGTCTCCTTGTATGTCATTAAAGCACTTTTGGCAGAACGTGTATCTATTTGAGGCAACACCGTATTCCTTTAGACTGTTGTGATTATCATGGCAACAATTTACGAGTTGATGGCGATGAACAATGAAAATTGGACAATTGACGATAACAAATCAAAAATATCACATACAAACAGCAACAAAAAATAAATCGTATTCATTATTAAGTATTTTATATAATACATGTGTAAGCAAAATTATTGCAAGTTTTTATTTTGTAAATAAAATAGCTAAATATTTCAACATCTAATTTTGAATTAGTGCATTAAGTGCCATTAATTATTTTATTTTTGTTATTCTCATATAAATGATAAAGCTTACGAAAATTCTTTGTTTTGTTTGAAAGTTTAGGTTATAAATATATGGATATTAAAATCTTTTAAAATATGTATCATAAATATACACTTGCCAGAAAAACTATGGGTACAAACATGTTCGGCGAGTTTGTTTGTATATTGTAAAAACAAAATATCAAAATTATACTTATGTTAGAAATAACAACAAAAACCAAGTTTACACATTTTTGAGACTGTCAAGAATCTCTTTAAACATTGCATTTATCGATGCGGCTTTTTCATAGAATAACGGAAAACTGTATTTTACAGGTTCATGTACGCAGCGGCGTTTTTGATATCCTTTTCATTTCGTACGCACCAAAAAAGCTATTAATATGAATATTTGCAATGCCCGGTAAAAGATGGACTTTTGAAGTAGTCCAATTGATGACCATCTCACCAATTCGACTAATCCGTTCTAAAAATGGCGGAAATATTTTTTTTAAGGAAGGCTAGAATTATAAAGTGGAGGGGCCGTAAAATTAAGATGTGCAAGCAGGCAGACCGCTTAACCATGCGAAAAGTTTACCAAAATCGGCAAATATCGGTAAGATCTCTTGTCAGGAGCTCAAGAAACAGTGTGCCATTAAGGTATCACATGAAACAGTACCCTAAGCCATTCTACGTTATCTGTAGGTATTTAATCTATAGTTGCACAAAGAAAACTGCTGCTTTCGCAAATCAATGTGGAAAAGCGTTTAACGTTCGCTAATAATATGATAAGACAAATGTCAGAATATTGGGATGATTTCATAGTCTGTGACGAAACAAAATTATGCTTTACTATAATGGACACTCAGTCCAGCAAGAAAGCTATCTTAGCTAGAGTCCCCAAAGCAGCATTCTATCTCCCTGGCTCTACATGGTATATACAGCGGATATGCCGGCAGCGAACCCTGAGGCCCTAAAGGGTATGGACGGATCGATGCTACCTACAATTGCAGACGACACGGCAATATTATCCAGGGCAGACTGCATCTACCAAGCCACTGACCATGAATACCTACAAGAGTACGGACAATAGGCTAATTCGTGAAGAACAAAAGTCAACACGCAAAAATCGGCAAACTCCACGTTTGCTTTAAGACACGACTACTGTCTAGGCGTCTTCTACGTTGAGGAAATGCTGCAATACGGTGAGGAAATGCTACCACACGTAAATGGATACCGCTACCTAGGCCTACACATTGAACGTCGACTTACTTGGGCCCAGCACATCAAAGATATGCTGTTCCTTCAAACTAAAAATGCAAAAAAAGAAACTGCTACTTAACACCAATAGCAAGCTCTGTATAGCAATTTGCACTTGCACAAGACCCTACTGTCTCCGGTATGGCGGTACGCTTGCCATATCTACGGTACAGCATCCAGGAGTCGTCAGCTGTACAAACTCCGTGTTTTACAGGCCAAGGCCCTTAGGCTAATTATACATAATTACATAAGAAATAGCTCCCTCGAGAGATACCTCAATGTACCAACTACCAAAGCAATAATTAGACAGCAGTCTGAAAATTACAAAGCCAGTCTAGCTGTCATGCCAAGCCCATTGGCAAAAGACTAATAAGCCGGAAAAGGCTCAAATGGCACCACCCCGCAGACCTTCCTAATAGGAACATTGAACAAATAAGCTATTCCAAGAAGACAAAAAATAAAAACAAACAGACAAAAATATAAACATATATGTAAATATTTAAACATACATATACTTATAAGCATAATGTTCACTTATAAAAATATAAATATAAGTAGGTTATAATATTTTCAACTACAGCTCGTCCAAATAAAATAAGAAAAATAAAATAAGAAAAATAAACTAAAATAAAAACAAAAAACTAAAATAAAAAAAAAAAACAAAAAAAACTTTTGATGGTCCAACCAGAGTATGGCAAAAGGCATAAACTGCGTTAGAAAAGAAATGCATAATTCCGACGGCTAAATTTAGAAAATTGTCCGTTATGGCTTGATGGTACATCTCTAGGCGGGAAAGTTAGCATTTATAGAGAGAAAAGCATTTATAGAGAGTACAATGAATGCACAACAATACCTTAATATTGGCTTCATTAAGGACAATAGGCCAAGTTTTACTAAGACAACGATCCCAAACATAAGGAGCTTAATGTGCGAACCTGGCTTCCTTACAACTGTGCCAAGGTGATTGATACACCACCACAGCGCCCCGACCTTAAAATGTGTGGGTGTTTTTAAGGAAAAAAAACAGCAAAGACAGCCAAACAGCCGCGCGGCCGTCAAAACGGCAAGAATAGTGGCAAAAGCGTCCCTACGAAAGTTGGTAAATTCCATGGAAAAACGAAAGTCGTACTAAATATTAAAAATAGCTGAACTCGTTACAATTTATTATTAGTTTAGATCTTAAGAATGAATTAGAATTTTATGTAAAGAGTTTCTTGACACTGTGTAAGTGTGTAAACTTGGTTAACGTTGTTTAGTTTCTAACATAATTATAATGTTGTTACTTTGTTTTAACATAATATTTAAGGACATTCCAATGAACATAAAAAAATGGTTAAATCAAATAAAAGGTTATTATTTTCGAATATAAAGACAAGAAAATAAATTTATTTTCAGTGTGTAAAGTGTTTCTTGACAAACTGTGTGTATGTTTTGTATGATTGCATACATGCATGTGTGCATGCATTTACATATTTATGAATATATGAATATATGTACATACATATGTGGAAATCAATGAATCTTACCTGTTCTGATAGCTGTAATATTTGGCATCTCTTGGTATTGTACACAGCTGTTTGCCATAACAGCATAGCACCTGTGGATTGAATGTATACTTTCGCCCACAGCAATATCCCAGCGCTTGCATCACGGGATCTATTTCAGTCTCAAATACCTCTGATAACTGTAGGTAAAAATATTTATTTCATTTATTTATTTATCAATTTTGATTGTATAATTTAAACAAAAATGTAAAACAATTATGGAAGCTTTCAAAAAACAATTGGCATATGTATATTATATTTTATATATTAGCTTACCTTGGTGCAGTACCGGTAAACACGAGATGTTTTACGATTGTACAGCCAAGCATTGTCAAACATTAGCCACACATCATCTACATACTCCCAAGGATCACTGTATTTTCCATTTAGTATGTTGTTGCGAATAGTCCCTAGATCCATTGGTTTCTTGACAATCTCAAAGTAGTCAGGTATTCCAAGTGCTTGTGGATCGACCGGATAACGAAATGGCACGGACTCAGGTTCCTGGCGATATAGTTTATCGAGCGTTGGCAGCAGCGCAGTGCGCAGCTCTTCTGGATTAAATTCTACAAAACCATACCAGTATATTGGTAATTAATTTTTTAATAAAAGTCTTATGGAATTACGATTGATTGTTTTATGTAAATAAGAATCCCCTTGTTTAATCCATTAATTTTTATCCTATTAAAAATGTATAAAATGGCTGCAATACAGTTGGGGAAATTATATTGGCTAGTTTTTATGCCTGCATCAAATATTAGGTAAAACCTCATATGTTAACAAAATTATACTTTTCGACCACATTTGTCAACGTCTCCATATATATGCACTCTTTAGCCTCTTTTTAATTTCGGAACGATCGATCGATAAACACCGATGTCTTCCAAGAATAAAATTACTTAGTATTAGGGGTTTCCGAAAGAAAATCATAGCGACGACCACATGCGCGTCCAAGCATCGTGTATGCATTTTTATGTAGAAATAGTTGAAAGTAAGATATAGATTATCTCTCTCGATAAGGGTCCCCTTTTTACGCTCGTCTAATCAGCTACAAAAGTATCCACCAGGCAAACTAAACTACCTAGATGCTTGAATACCAAAAAATATTATTTTATGTTTGCTGTCTTATTTCAATCAATGTTTAACATTATCTTGCAGCAATTCTTTCCCATATGTCAGTTTAAAAAATAAAATAGAACTTACGGCATTTTTTCTTTTTATCGCCAGCATTAGGTGCCAGGGGCTCAGGTACCACAGGCTTGGTCTCAGACTTAATTTTTATATCCAATGTACCGCCCGTAGAAACGCCATCAATGCCACCTTTTGTATCATCCTTGCCATCGGCTGCTTCGCCATTAGCGCTACCACTAGCAGCTGCTGATTCATCTACATCCATAGGCTCAGACTTGATCTTCACATCACCGTCGGCCCCCTCTTCCGCCTTGAGTTCCATTTTAAGCATACTAGTTCCATCGTTGTTTACATTTTTGCCTTTGCCCCCCGTGGAGCAATCCATTTGCGAGCTATCGCCGTTGCCACCGCAGCTATCGTCCATAAACTCCTTTTTGATCTCGTCCTCCTGCTTAATGGAGTCGAGTTTACCTTTCGATGACATTCCCCCGCCACCACCGTTGCTTCCACTTGTATCATTGGCACCCATCGGCGATGACGTCTCATCGTCATTATCCCGCGCCGCCGCCTCTAGTGCCGCCATCTGTGATGACAAGCTGCTTGAGCTGCTCATTAAGCGGCCTGTGCCTGCAGCACTATTTTCGCTATTGGAACGCGCCATTAGTAGCAACGTACTATTTGCTGGCGCAGAATTTCCACTGCTGGTTGCTGTCGTCGAAGTTGGTGTTGCCACTGATGATGATGCACAACTTAGCGGAGTACTGACCGCTGTTGTTGTCGTTGTTGTTGTGATAACCGTGCTACTGGCCGCGCTACTGCTATTGCTGCCGTTACCGCTGCTCGCGCATGTAGCTGCTGCTGATGCGGGTGTACTGCTAGTGGCTAGTCCCGAGGCGCTGGTTGCCGCCACTGGCGAGGTAGGTATATATGGCGGTGTTGCTGCGCGATTACTCAATGGCTGAATAAGACTACTGACAGAGGGCGGATTGTTCGTCGGCGTCCCAATAGGTCCGTTTGACATGAAACTGGGCGAGGGACTGGGCGCAGCAACTGTGCCGCCACTAACTCCAAGAGCACCAGCTACACCTGCATTAAGTGCATCCAGGCTGGTGGGAGTGGGTGGCATATTATTAAGCACACTTCCAGGTGGCTGATGGACCTTTTGCTGCATTGGTGAGCTGAATGCATTCGTTTGCTGCTGTTGAATAGGCGTGACATTGCTAAAGGGTGATTGTGGTAATAGCATTGCTGCGGCTGTTTGCTGTTGATGCTGCTGAAGTAGACGCTGTTTCATAATCTCGTTCAGCTGAGAATTTTGTGCACAGGTTCCACCATTTGCATTAATGAACTGCTGTTGTTGCTGCTGACCAGGCACCGGACTGGTTAACACGCCAGGGCCCACTGAGGAAGCTGTTTGCATAGTCTGCTGCGTGTTATATGGGGAAAGCACAGGATTAGCTACCATTCCACCGGGACTTGGACCGGATGGACCAACCAAAATGTTGCCTTGACCAGCCTGCTGCTGTGGGAACTGCAAGCGCTGCTGTTGCTGTATGGCCAGCATATTGCCGCCAGGCGAATGACTGCGCATATTTGCCGCTACAGCAACCATGTTGGGTTGACCGCCAGCTGTCTGCTGTGGGCTGGCGCTTATGACAGGAGCTTGAGGACGCAGCTGTTGTTGCATCATACTACTTGGTCCGCCACCGCCACTGCCCATCGGACTAATAATGGGACGAACGCCCTGAGCAGGTTGCTGCTGTTGTTGAAGCGTGTTATTGGGTACACCCGCAGAATTAACACCGCTGTTGGGAGCATTTTGTTGTTGCATTTGTAACATTTGCTGTTGGTGCTGCTCTTTCCGCTTAAGGCGCTTCTCTTCTAGTTCCTTTTGAATCTTATAGATCTTCTCGGCCAGCAAATGATAGTACTCGGATCGCGATTTAGCCATTTCATACATATCCTTTTCCACCTTCTCGGCATAAGACACGAGATTATGCATACGTTTATCCTGCATTGTGGTTGGATCCGATGTTGGAAAGATAGCTTGCACCAGCTTGTGTACTAAATGATTGCGCAAATCCGCTGTCACTGATTCTCGCCAGTCTTTCTCGTTGTCGCCACCAACAGTTGCGCTTGCTCCCCCAGCGCCACCTGCTCCGCCTACTCCAGTGCCTGGAGCATTTGATCCAGTTGCTGAACTGTTAGCACTCCCTGTGGTATCCGCAGGCATCATCACGCTGGCGTTAGCCGCACTATTCCCAGGACCTGGCGCCCCTGATGATACTGAATTGCCATGCGCCTGCACTTGTACTTGAGCTTGAGCCTGTAATTTAAGCTTGGCAAGCTGTTCAGCTTGACCTACTAGTTGTTGCTGCTGTTTATCGCCGACGCTCACAAAATTGCTATTGTTAAAACCAACGTTTACTGACAATGGTGCTGGAATGTTGCCCAATTGTTGTTGTTGTTGTGCACTCTGTTGGGTATTGGGCTGCTGTTCAACCATGCTGGAAAGCCCACGCCTTCGACCACTGGAAGTATTACAGCCCTGCAGCATCATTTGCCCACCCTGCTGTACCGTCTGTACCTGCTGCTGTTGTAGATTGTTCACATCGTTTGCCCCTGGCAAAACATTTTGTCCGGTTACTGCCACAGGCACTGGGACACCGCCGCTTGATCCAGGCTGTACGCCAAGCACACGAACTGCTGACGCGCTCTGCATGCGTATCCCGGGCGGCATTATTTGCGGTGGCGTACTCAGCATCCCACTTGAAACCGTTCCCACTTGGCTTATACTGCCAACGCCCTCAAAGCGCCGCAACTCTTGTTGCTGCACCTGTTGATGTTGCTGTGCCAATTGCTGCGCCATGTCAGTACTCTTGGACACATTGGGAGCGCCAGCCTGCTGCTGCGGTAAGACAATAGCCGTGTTTTGCGTTCCGCCAGTAACGGTGCTTTGCGTCACCTGCTTGCCATCTACACCGACTGCAACACCAATTCCTACACCGACGCCGACACCAGATGGATTTTGCGGAACCTGTTGTCCCTGAGAATGCTGTTGCTGCTGTAAAGAGTTTGGATTCGTAGCACTAGTTGGACCGCCTCCTGCGCCGCCAGCATTTTGAAAGAGCGAGTGATTCTGGCGGAAGGGATAGCATATGATGCAATCAGATCGCTGACAGGTCTTGTAATGGAGCAGTATCTGGCGTGAGGAGGTACAATGCTGCATGGTGCAGTCCTTGCTCTGCTTACAAGTAGCCATATGTGCCAACACAGCTTTCATGGCTTTGCAATAGTTAACACTACAGACTTCGCGATTTGGATTCATATTTTCGCGTCTGTTGCACTTGTGCGCGTGGAGTAACAACATCAACTGTTGCTGTATTTGTTTCTTACGTTCGTCCGACATACTGCCCGGCGCCGGAGCAGCTCCGCTAACAGCCGAGGCTACTCCCTGCTGTTGAGATGTGCCTGGCTGTTGCTGTTGTTGCTGAGAATGCCCCAGCATTTGATTTGGTTGTGGCGCGCGTGGTCCTAGTACATTCGATTGCACACCCGGCTGTTGCTGTTGTTGCTGGACATTCATTTGAGCACTAACTGCCGCCAATTGCTGCTGGGGATTTCCAACCAGTCCTCCTCCTCCAGGTGCCCCACCATCACTTCCGAGACTAGACATTGGTACAACTGTTCCAATTGGTCGATTTCCTTGGGGCATGCCCGTGCTCATGTTGGGCGCTACACCGCCACCGCCACCGCCACCGCCACCTCGCTGTCCCATCTGCTGAGCCAGTAGCTGTTGCTGCTGCGGATTGTTGCCGCCAGGGGCACCATAGTTGCCGACTCCATAAGGCATATTATTGATTTGACCTGTAAATACGAATTATAAACAATTAAAAGAAAATGTGTTTCTCGAAAAGAATACATACCCAATTGCATATTTGGATTCTGCATCCGTGGACCACCACCAGCGCCAACAACGCTACCACCGCCACCCCCAGCACCGGTACTCATTAGATGCGGACCACGAAGCATGTGTGGTTGTGCAACCATGCGCCCTATCATCGGACCATTTTGCAAATGCACACCCTGGCTAGTCGCACCCCCGGGCAC
The DNA here is from genome assembly GCA_004143845.1 of Drosophila lacertosa. Taxonomy (NCBI): domain Eukaryota; kingdom Metazoa; phylum Arthropoda; class Insecta; order Diptera; family Drosophilidae; genus Drosophila; species Drosophila lacertosa. The sequence continues at coordinate 6,960 of SCDZ01000789.1, read as the reverse complement.
AGAGCCAACACCCACTGCTCCGGGCACGGTGTTCATCATGGACGTCGCGCCAGGCTGCTTTATTGTGTTAACCATTCCAGCGCCGCCAATAGTGGTCATGGCGCCACTGCTTGTCAAAACCATATTACCTAAATTACCCTGTGCAATGCTGTTCATTCCTGCAACACCAATACTTTAAAATATGTTGAAGTGACAATATTTAAAACACTTACCAGGTATGTTATTTATGCCATTGTTGCCATTATTCGATATGGACATTGGCATTGAATTCACCATGCTCATTTGTGTCGCTACCTGCATACCGCTCGCGTTAGGAGATTGCAAATTTGGCGACTTGCTGCCCAGTTGGTTCATCCCAGGTACAGCCATGCCTCCCGCGCCCTTGCTACCTTGTTGCTGATGTTGCAACAGATGCTGTAATTGCTGATGATGTTGCATTTGACGTAGCTGATTACCGGCAGCGCCGCCACCACCATTACCGCTGCCATCGTCACCACCACCGGTACCGTTCATTTGTGGTGGCACCACGCCTGGACCAGGTCCCTGAGCTGGAGGTTTGTTTGATCCAACAGCGGCGCCTGGCGTGGTAACAACGCTAACGCTACCACCTGCGGCGTTTAGCTGATCCGACCAGCCGCTGTTGGAGGATACCAACTCATCGGGTAGATTGTCTTCGAGAAAGAATAGATCCGCTAAATGAAAAATTTGTTTGTTTTTATTAATATGGCTTGTATAAACAATTTCAGCTACCAATATGGACTGACACAATATATGCATGAATCGCTGATGTACAGAAATTTTCCCTGTACCTTCGTAGATAGTAAATTAAGATATTTTTATGAAAATAATTTAAGCATAAAGCATATGTAGCTAAATTTCAATTAACTAATTTTTAACTGATTTCAGTTAAGGTGAATGCAATATGCCTGAGAGTTAACAACGTACGAATATGTGATGCATTTGAGTACTTACATGCATCCATTTTGACCCGCTTCTGTGGCGGTTCATCCAAATGATCGGCCATCATAAATAAAGTTTGTTGCTAGCCCTGATTTGGCTGCAAAACGAGTCCCAATGAAAATATGTATGGTTTGTCTGCTTTAATTCCCTTAAGCAGTACGTAAGTCCGTAAAAAATATAACAAAAAGAAATTTCGATTGACGACGAGCTGACGAGTTGAGAGAGTTGACAATGGGTATGACAAAATATTTTTTGATTGCCTTGCGTATATGCTGCACAATTTGACAGTTTTCGCACGGATGTTTTTGATAATATTAAACTTATTTTACTTTATTTTTTATAAGTTTAAAATGGTGTTGCCAGTCAGCAACACTTGCTTCAAAAGCTGTTTTAAGAAATTTTTGCATGAACTGGCAGGAATTGCGCAGTAATGCAAATCCTTTGTTATTGTTGTCGCTTCTCTTATTCCTGTCGTCTGCCGCTGCGACGAAGACGTTGTCGACGTCGTCCACGCTATCGTCACCGCGACCGTGCTACCAGCTGAGCACGTCGCTGACTCCGTTGGCTCGCCGTTGAGATCGTTGTTATAGCTGCTCTTGCTACTACTGGCGTCTTGTTTGCCAGTAGACGTCGTCGTTTTCAATGTGCGCCTTTGCCTTATTTGCGCCACTTCCCGCCTCTGCCTTAGATGATTCTGCTGCTGCTGCTTTTTGTTAAAGTCGATGCTTGTAGTGTTGTTAGTCATACAGCAGCATGCTGACGAGTGCATTTTGTGCGAAGGCGCCAAAATCCACCAAATTGGCCGGATTGAAATAATCGGCCTTGGTTAGGACTCGTCGTTGATATTTTGATGTTCTGCTGCTACCGCCGGTGCAAAGGAAATTGGAGGATGAAGCCGACGAAATAGGAAAAAGCAGTCAAAGCCAGCTAGCAAACGCGTGCGATGTTGCATTTGCTGCTGCTGTTGTTGCTGTCTTGTTGTGCTTTTGTTTTCACTATTGTTGCTGTGACATTTTAATTCTTGATGTTTATTGCTATTGCTTCTTCTTTTGGTAATTATTTTAAACTTTATTAATTATGTTCACAGCATTGTTATGTGATGAATTTTGTTATTGTTATTCTAAAATGTATTCACATGTCTGCAGTGTTTTTTAGGCGGTTGTTGCTTTTGTTATCGTGTTTACATTCGCTGTGTTCAACAATTCACATAACTGTAAAAACATAACAAAACAAATCTTTTGATAAGTGCACAAAACACACACATAAAAAATAAATGACCTATAAGATTCACATTCGATAGTCTCCACAAACATCGAAAAAAAATTAAATTAATAAATAAACCATTATATATATATATATATATATATGTATATATATATATATATATATATATATATATATATATACTATAATTGCAAATGGTTTTTTTTTCTTTAAATGCGTTGCCGCCTGCTGACCAAAGCAACTCGATGTTTTCTGTTTTTCGGTCTTGTTGTTGGTCATAGTATTCTTCATCTCGCTGATATTTCTGCTCCATCTCCTTCTCACATTCGTCTACGTGTTTCACTCTCTCTCTGTATGTGTCATGATATAATGTGCAAGTGTGTGTGCACTTTTACTTGGCCAACACGCACACACAAAATGGGCCAACAGCATGCACAAGTGTGGCGCCAGCTTTAAAATTGCGCGCAAATTTTTGAACATCTAAATGTGAGAGGAAAACACTTTAAGACTTATGGATACATTGTCACTGTGTATATTTTTAACATATGTATACATATATATATAATAAAAGCGGCATTTATTTTATCTGGCTCTCTTATTCTTTTATAAAGTCGATGTTGCTTATTGTTCGCTTCCGCATGTATGCGGCGACTCCATCAAACATGTTAACATCGGCTGTTTGCTGCGCCAATGATATGTGGCGAATTAACAGTATGCTGAAGCTTTTAAGAGCTTTTTGCGTACGAACGAATGCCGCTGATTGCGTTTGTATGTAAGCTAATTTTAAGCGAGTAAATCGCAACACAAACACATTAAAAACAAAAAAAATACACTCTGACAAAGGGCGCGCGCCCAACGCACATACACATATACAAACTTATAGATATTTATATATATATTTACATATGTATATATATCCACATAAACGTTTGTTCCGCGTCTCGTTCAAGACGCGCCGACGTTTTCACTGCACACATGTAAAACAGGCAGCGAGACAATAATTAAAGCGAGTAGAGAGCGGGAGCACATAATAAATGCTTGCTTTGGTATTTGTATTTTACACTGGTGTGCATACACACAGCACGGCCACTGTAAACGAGTGCGAGCAGCATTGGAAAAGGAAAGAAAAACAGACGACAGAAAATATATTCCTTTTTTTTGTGTCGCTGCTCGTCCGTTTTCTTCTTCATGTCGTATCAAAGTTTTCTATTGCAGAAATTTTGTGTTGTAAATGTATTTTTAATTTTTAACGTCGTTAAAAAAATAGTTACAATTTTGTGCACAAAATACGAAATTAGCAAAAATGTTAAGGAAAAATATAGAAAAATTGTAACTAATTTAAGAAATTTATTTGATTTAAAAAAAAAAATTAAAAACAACACACTTAATTTTAAAATATTTTGCATGTTTTTTTTAAGTTTTGCATTTTTACCATATAATTTTCACATTTTTCGTTGATTCGAGAGAATTTTTACAAATTTTTTTTGCAACACTAAAACAAAAATTTTCAATCCGCTTGTGTTGCAGCAGAAAGTCAACTGATTTCGCGAACGAGTAGCAACAGAACTAGAAAGAAAGACTGAAGCAAAAACGATTGTAACTCTGTGTTGTGCGTTAGTGTCAGACGACGACGACAGAGAATTGGTAATGCCAGCAACAACGGCGAGTAAGCGACTCGGCGGAGAGCAAGAGCACGATTGCTCATTAAAGCAAGCCATAGCCAGCAAGCATAAAAAAATGCAGTAGCTTAAGGCAGAGTGCGCGTGTATTTGTGCGCGAGAGAGGGTTACTAGATAACAAAGTAACGAGAGATCTCAGTGCTGTATAGCGTGGTAATGTTTTTAGTTTTTTAGCGGTAGTGGCAACTCTCAACTAAAGTTCGGTGTCGTCAAGAATGTGCTACTATTGCTATCATTGTTAAGCAACACATCATTATATACATTTAACAAATTAGCATAAACTTAATTATCAAAATCTGTTTAAAAATTCAATCTAAAATAAAACGTCTTTTTATATAAGACTATACGACAATTACATTCGATTTATTATTTACAATGTTTGTTTGAAGTTGCTTCATGCTATTGCACACTTGCACTAGCGAATTTCAGCACGCATTTATATGATGGCATAGATATAAAAGAGATGGCAATACAAGTAAACAAAATAATTTGTAAAGAGTGTAAGTGGGAAAAATAGTCTATAATAATATTACTCAACGAGACGCACTAGCGATTACCGTCTTTACCATGTGAAATAAATGAAATAATTTTGCTCCATAAATTTAAAAAATTAAATTTAAAGAGCGACTTGCAATTTCAATCTATATATTGTAGGGTTTAAAAATGTGATTGCTTGTAAAGCCAACTATAATACCCGATAAATTTCGGTACATACAAAATTACCCACACCAGAAATTTGTACGAATAAATATGACACACATAAATACAAGCAGTACACGGATGCAAAAACATCAGCGTAGGTATCTGTAAATTGCGCCAAATTTATTTTTAAATTATTTTTTAATTCAAAAATTTGATTACATTAATGACATTGAAAATGGGTAAAAGGTTACAAAGGTCTTTAATATGCTAAAGAAGGCATCTTAAACCTAATTAACTATATATGTGCATACATACTTACATATATTCTCAGTGAGCATAAGTCAATTTCAGCGGCTACTATTTCAATAAACGTAAAGTATATTTTGTTATGTTTATGTATACACAGATCATGTTTTTTTTTAATTGTTAAAACTCGTCCTGTTTTCTTATCGATAGCTGTCGGTTTTTTCTCGAAATGCCACCAAATTGCGTTTGTTTAAATATTTTCACTTTAAAAATGTTTACTAAGCTGTCATATAAAAGATAAATATGAATTATTCGCGTGGAGCTAGATAACTGAAAACGTGATATTTATATAATCAACGAATTTGGAACCAACCATAGTTTTCAATATTACGTTGAACCAATTGTTGTTATGCTTTTTACTACTACTCTACTAATTATATTTTTTAATTAAAATAATCTTAAAATAAAAAAAAAATAATTGTTTCGAAAAATAAATTTGTTTAATTCGCACGTCGATGAATGTATGTATGTATGTAAAGGTAAGGGAGGTAAATGGCATACCTTACATTATACGATCAAGTTAAAAAGAATCTCTCACACACCAACAACTGACTCGTTTTAATAGGCAGTTTAAATAATAAAAGAGCCAATAAATAAGTAAAAGAAGGGCCAATAAATGCAAGTTTTCAAGAGGCTAAGATTTCATTACCGGCTAACCTGGTCAGCAAGAAAGCTTTACTGCGCACGGTGCATGTCCCATGGCTTACGAACTGGTGCACAGTAGGAGGGCATTTAGCTAGCCGGCAGCCCTCATCTTATCAGTGGAAGACATGTCGTTGTGAGTCACTGAATACGCAAATATTCGTTGCAGTTGGAACGCGCATGCGAAGGCAGAATAGCAACACTCTGAAGCTAAACACGGCATCACGCCGAGGTATATTGGTGGTGGACTAAACAAATTCCCGTCGTAAATGTATAAGCTTAAGACGAAAATGTAAGGAGAGTCCTACAGGAGAATACCACAGTCACTAATAAAAGAAAGCAAGCGCAAGTGCTTTCTGGCGCTCTGCGGCATGGCGGACCACGACGCGTGGACCAATGCTTAGCAAATTATTGTCCAGAATTTCCCTTTCAATTAAGCTGAGAGGAAATTGCTAGAGCTGGATAAAAAATTAGATCGAAGGAATACCGCCTCATAGCAACAATTGACATACAAATTTTGTTCTATACGGCGAAGTGGAGCAACTTCAGGAAGAGATTTAAAAATTTTGACCCATCCGAGGTACACCACATAACTGGAAAAGTGCTTTGCTGAATTTTGTATAATGCCATGTACGACGGGATATTCTAACTGGAGCTGCCAGACGGCGTCCAAGTAGTATTGTGGTTGTGGCCAAGGGGGTGCATAATACAGAGCTTATAGCTAATTATATAACAATGCAATGGCGAATATCAAGCAGTTCGTTAGACTTGAGCTAGCTCCTCAATAAACCGAGGCAGTGCTAATAAGCAGCCGGAAGTTTGTGGAGACGGCGACCATCATAATGGCGAACGCCAGCATCGTTTCCACGAGTCGAATTAAATATCTAGTTAGCGATCGGTGGGTTTATGCGAAAGTACATCACATAGTTATTTTGATGTGGTTTGCTGGTCCATTGCCTATCATTTTATTTCATAAACTCTAACAAGAGTAAAGTCACTTTACTCAATCGATCCAATATCAACGCTTTTGGTTTGAATTTAAAAGGAATATCATATGAAATTGAAGCACTGGCTTGTAATGAATGGAGTTGAATCTGATCAGAAAATATTCGTTGCTGTAATTACAATTCTTGTTTTTTGTCAGGTGGCTTTACAATAGTGCACATCACTGATCAATTCAATATCATGTTTGCGAGTCATTTAGTTGCAGATTTATACAATATTTGTGTTAGTGATAAACAATTACAAAATTTGTTTGATTAATAAACGTTTTTAATTTGTTATCCTGCTTGTGAAAGTAACACAAATGACTGAATGACTGAAACATAAACGTATCAACACATGTGACCGTAATGATTTTGATAGTCACGGCATCTGTAGATAATTGGGAGCTCTACGCACGTCGTTTCATTTTATTATTTTATTTATATTTATATATATATTTATATTTATATTTATATTTATATTTATATTTATATTTATATTTATATTTATATTTATATTTATA
>SCDZ01000788.1:0-26289 GCA_004143845.1 Drosophila lacertosa | reverse complement strand
TTATTATTATTATTATTATTATTATTATTATTATTATTATTATTATTTTTATTATTATTATTATTATTATTATTATTATTATTATTATTATTATTATTATTATTATTCTTTAATTTTCCATAAAGTTGTCAGCCTAAATATCTATTTTAACAGAAGAATTTAAATATTCGTTAGCACAAAATAAACATTTGAAGTGTTTTGTTTGGATTCTAATTTGTTTCACTTCACGCGTGAACATTAATTATGTTAACACATTTATTTATTTGGTATATTTACTGCCATCACTATTATTTCAATGGACAGCAAATTTTGTGTGCAAGCGCTGAAAACAATCAGAGACAAGAAAAGGAATTGTGAATCGAGGGTTCAAATCCTTTTCAGATTTCTACAGTTGACACTCAAGGCTATTTTGGAAGACTGGAAGTGTGCAAAGGAGTTTTGAAAGGGGGTATTAAATTGAACAATCCTATAAAAATATAACAATTTGATCGGATTTTAACGATTGTTGCCTTGGATTAGTAATTGAGTAATTAAATTAATAAAGATGCATTTATTTACTCAAGCAATTATCTGTTCGATGATGTTGCTGTGTTTGCGGTAAGTCAATTATATTTTGGCTTTTGCTTAGCGGGTTGAATGGTGCTGCTGTCTAAAACCAGCACAGCTCGAAGATACCCTGTTTCAAGCCCCAATTCAAGCAGTATTAGTATTCTAAACGTTTACTTATTTCGTGTACAAATAATGCAAGGTAACATGTGCTGACCATCATAACAATATGAACGAGTAGAGTACTGAGTGCTCGGTTACGCCCGCTTGCAACACACTTTTAACTTGTTCAAAACTCTGCTGACTTGCGAGCATAAGCCACAACCAATTTGTAGGGTGATATAAAGCGATGCTGCAACTGATCTGTGTCGTGATCCTCTTTCAGGTTCATGGAGGCGACAACGCCAATAAAATCGTCCAGGAAGTCTTCGTGCAACGTGGCTGGGATGCGCTCCAGAAAGGGACAAATGGCCTTGACATTGTCTGGCAGAAAAGAAACAAATGTTGCTTAAAGGAAAACTAAACCCAGCTTAAATCTGTCGGAGAACAAACCTTTTAAGGTGCGAACTCCTTCGTAGACAAAGACTTCGCTGCGTAGTTCGACATTTTTGTAGACAAAGCCAGCTTCGTTTAGGATTTGAGTGAACTCCTCGACGGGATTGTCGCAGTTATGCAAGGGCGAAATAAAGTTATCCACATCGTGCATAAAACTAGCCCATTTCTTGTTAGTCTGCAGCACCTTGTAGACTTCATAAACTGAGTTCGTGGCGAGGAAGACAAGAAGACAATCGCCGCCTTCAGTTCGCAGCATGTCGTAAATATTACGTACGGCTGTTTGGAGATTCTGCACCCAATGCAGGCAGTAGAAGGATGTGACATGATCGAACTGAGCCTTGAAGTGACTGGGCAAACGCTCGCAGCCAATATCTAGGACTTGGAACTTTGTTTTCGCATAGCGTTGATAGCACTTGTTGGCATAGCCCACCATCTTTAAGGAGACGTCTGTGCCCACAAGCTGTTCATAGCTCTTGGGCAGCATGGGATGCACAAAATCCATGAGCACATTTCCCGGTCCGGAACCAACGTCCAACAGTCTGTCCAGCCCGTCCGGGCGCCATTGTATAATGGACGCGTACTCGTCCAGGATGAGCTTAGCATCGTGTCGCTGCACCTGGTTGGCGCGTTGGTACAGCGAGGCCAAGTTCATTGCGCTCACTGATATCGCCCTCTTGACTACTCGCAGCTTTTATATCTGTTCCCCAGACGCGCACACACAACTCACAATAGACAATCAGATATCGACAGCGATCTGTCCCAGGGTTTCGAACATTGTCGCCGATTTATTTTTAAACCTTCGAGTGAGAGTTTCGAAAGGAGGCATATACATACGTCCCATTTGTCTATGTATCCATCCATCTATATGTTATTAGTAACATTTTATAAATTAGGTACAAGGCTTGCCCTCAACTATTCAATAAAGTTGTTTAGCCTAAACCCATTAAAAAAAGGGTAGAATGCTACGTTTACCGATGGAAGCATCGCTTTCTATCTCAGAGAGTATAAAAAGAAGAAGCGTATATAGAAATCTACTTATAATTTTTTTGGAAACCAGCCTAGATTCGCCCCCTAATTAAGAAACCCTACAAATCAAATATTACAGACTAGAGAGATGTAGTCTTTAATTTAATTCAAAGATCTTTTAAAGGAATCTTTTATTTATTTACTATGTGTGTGTGTATTTTTGTGTGCTTGCGTTTCTTTTTTCAATTCATTTACTCGCTAACAATTTTTACTTAAACATAAATATAATGGAGGTTAAATTTTTATATATTACATTTTTCTAATATTAGAATATTAAAAATATTAGGAACGCATCTTCTGTGTGTTGTGTAATGAAATGTTTGTAACATATTTGTTGATTTCAGGGTATCTGCTAGTCAAGCACTTTAGCCTTCCCATTTCATATTCTATTTACTTCAGTCAAAAACATAACCCGCCTTGTTTACTTTTATCTTCTAAATCGGGACCAACCAGTTCAAGTTCTAGGTCGTTTTTGATTAACTAACGCTTCCTCTCCGACGTAATATTTCATTGAAATGTAAATTGTGCTGTTCAAAAACAAACATTGATTTAACAATGTTACAATGACAATAGACGAAGGCCATTTTTTCAGAATTTAAATATTATATTTTACCCCGCACAAATTGTGCAAAAGGAGTATGAGACTTATCCATTATTTGTTCAGATATATTTATTATGTTGGCATTTAAATGCTAAATAAATATAAATTACTAAAACTAAATATAAATAAATCTAAATATATATAAATAAGTATAAATAAATATAAATAAATATACATAAATATAAATAAACATAAATAAATATAAATAAATATAAATAAATATAAATAAATATAAATAAATATAAATAAATACAAAGAAATATAAAGAAATATAAATAAATATAAATAAATATAAATAAATATAAATAAATATAAATAAATACAAATAAATATAAATAAATAAAAATAAATATAAATAGATTTAAATAAATATAAATATATATAAATAGATTTAAATAAATATAAATAATTATAAATATATATATTCTTTATACATCTTAAATAATGATGCTTATTTTTTTATTGTGTCAGACAATTTGGTAACTAATGTCAAATAATGTCAAATAATTGTATTAATAACTATTGTGTTGGCTGAAAAAAGAAGCTTATACCTTGTCACTTAATGTTGATCTTGAGTCGGGCAACTTAATATCACACTAAGCTAGTTTTTCCCAAAACAAAGTAAACACAAATATTTTTTAACGCCGGCTTTGATGAGAATAACTCACAAATGCTAAACGCACAACATTTGTTTGAAAACCTCCCGCAGCGTATAATAATAATAAAAAAAAGGAAAAGTATTTTATGTGTTTTTGTGTGATATTTTTAGCTGTCCTGTGTGGCTTCCTTGAAGACTGAACTACGACTTCTTTTCAAAAACAAATTTTTTAAGATCAATGTAGTTTTTCAACTCTGGAATATGCCACATAGCACAAGAAATAAAATCGAAACAGTTCAATGAACCAACTTTATTTGTTGGAGATCTCTATTTGGGTTATCAAAACAAAAAAAAAATTATTTGAAATCTTTTCACCCCATTTGGCACTCGAAACATAAATTCATTAAAAACATTCTACTGTAAATGCATTAGAATAATTAATATGCCTCGAATATGTCTATACTTAAAAATATGTCACATATGACGGCGAGTCTCGCGTTTGATGTGTTTTAATGGAGTTGAGGAACTTTCGCTAGCCCCATCTGAATTTTTAGCGGGATTTTCTGATTTTACAGAGTGACATCAAAAAGGCTTTGTTTTTTCAATTTTGGCATTCCTCACGCTCTTTCTAATGTGTGGGCGTTACGGCTGGTTAATTGCATTCGAGACAATGCTTTTTCAAGTGCTTTTCTAAAGGGGTTTCGCTTCGGTCGGAATTAGCTGGAAGTGTTTGTTTGGGGGTTGCGGATTTTACTAGCAGATATACAGAAATCAATTAATGCCTGCTTGATAACTTTTAATAAAATTATAATATCTTGAACGCTCTTAATATCTGTGTCTTTTAATAAGCTTCAGATTTGTCTGTCCTTTATAGTTTTTTTTTTTTTTTTGTATATTTAACTAAGTATTCTTAAGCCTAATTTGGCTTTAACAAATTTACTCAATGTTTATCTTAGCATAGTTTTAAACTTTTAATCGCTTAAGAACATATAAATAAAATAAATAAACATATTAAAGAGTAAAGCTGTAAAAACTTCTTTTAAATTGGGTTTTAAATATTTTAATATATATAAATATTATTTAATATTTTATTTTATTATATTTAAATATGAAAGTATCTGCATCTAAATATTGATTATATAGCTCTAGTTCCTTAAAGTCCTTGAGTATTAAGCAGTAAGTAACAATCCACTAAAACTTTCTCATTTGATATTTCTTTTTGTTTATGCTGTTGCACGTTTAAATCTGATTAATAAAACAAGAAATTGATGGATTCAAGGGTTGAGAATCCATTCATAGGCTTAATATTTACTGTTAATAAACGAGATTTTAATATCCCATTGGGGAATTGCAGCTGTAAGTCTTAAACAAGAGAATTATTATATGAAGGCAGCCGCATAAGCAGAAATACAGAAGCACAGAGCAGGCGGTGATTTGTTGATATTGATTTGAGCAGACAGGCCTTGAGGGCGACAAAGCGGCCCAGACAAACATGGCTAAGAAGCAAAGACCAGCGACTCCCATTTTTGTGTATCTTAAAAGCAGACACAACTTGATGAGTATTTAAAAGTTTTCCATTGTGTGTTTGATGAATATTTAATTAAGCATAAGCGAGAAGGTTTTAGCTAAAAGGACAGCACATAAGGTTTTCATGGGCAAGGAATAAGTTTAACTTTATCTGTTAGAGAAATCAACGAAACACATTCAGTTTACGCTGTACGAGATTTGTTTATTTAAATACATATATCAATTAATGTTAAGGCATACTACATTTTTAGCATTTAAATAAGTTAACACATACTTATTTTCAATTTCGTTTCGAAATGAAAGTCTCTGAAGTCTATTTTTAATAAGATAAAAAAAGTAGCGACCCCAAAAAAGTGCCTACAAATTTGTTTCAAATTAAATTTGGGGTTAATAATATTTCCGCTCCTACCCTTGAAAATGAGAAAACAAAACAAGCAAAAAGGCTCTAGTCGGGAAAGTACTTGAATACAAAATACCCTGTATAATATTAATAAAAATCGATATGAAAAAGTTGTTATTGAAATATATTTTATATATATAAAAAATGAATTATGTTCTCGTACAGAATATATAAATAAGATAACTGGGCTAAATCAACCCAGTTTTGTACCTTACCAATATATATTTTATTATAATTCAGTTACTTCTGCTTATTATATATATGCATACATATTTTTTTGCCTTAAACCAATACACCCCTTTAGCCCATTTGGGTTGAGGGTATTGGAAAAAAAGAAAATGTTAAAAACGGGCTACCCGCCGTTGGCCAAAAGCGTGCGAATGTTGCTGGCAGTGGAAAAACCCGCAGCAGCCACACCGAATAAACTTTTACAATTCTCGGTATATTTATTTGTTTTCTTTTTGTTTCGATTTTGCGGAGCTGAAAATTAATTAAAAATTACATAAACGAACGTGGAAGGATAATGAGCCCCTAAGCTGATTTTGCGCGGAAAATATTCAAAGAAAAAATCGTCTACCGCGCGCCAATATAATAACAAAAGATGGAAACCGAACTGTTCGCTGTACTTGGCACTCCCTCTCTCTTCTCTCCTCTGCTCTGCTCTTCATCAGGTATTCGCTCAAAAGCACAAGCAATAACAACAACAAAGCGTTTTTTTGCTTTTTAGTTATACCCTTGTTGCGAGTACTTCAAACTTTTTCACGTATTTTATTAAATAGTTTCACAAAATAAACTTAATTATGCATCGACGTTTATTGGGGAAACTTGATTGGTATTTAATAATAATTAAATGTTATGCCATTGTTTAATTTGTTCATACTTTGAGGGCATTCCATCTTCGTTAACCCGAACAAAATACTTTTTTTATTTATTATTTTTATTTAAAATCGACGGTAAGCAAAAAAAAAGATTAAGAACTCTTTGGAAATTTTTTGTAATTATAAAAAGAATTTTTGTAAAATAAACAAATTTATTATTAAAGGCGTAAGGAGAGGAATTGCTGAAAAGAGCTAGAATTTGGTTAAATAAAGTTTTATACATAAATAAAGTCAGAAAGTGGTTACCAAGTCATTATAATCGTAGTATTGAATAAATCCTTTAGCAGTGACTCACCCTACTCAGAGACTACTTTATAACACTATCAAAATCCAATTACAATGCGTGTTTAACTCTGCTTTTAAGGGTTTGCAACCACCCACAAAGCAGGGAAGCAAGTCGAGTCTCAAATTTTCAAATTATTTTTAAGTTAACGTCAGCAGAAAAAGCCAAGTCACCAAGTCTGATGAAGACAGGCCTAAGATAACTTTGTATATATTTCTAAGTGCACATTCTTACATACACACAAAAACAATTAATTTAATTTCCAAACGACATAGTAAAAAGATCTGCCTTAAAAAATCAGCTACCCAATTGAAATTGTAATGAGTTGGCGTTTTCTCCAAAAGAAGAAATATGTTGGCTGCAAAGTAGCTGAAATCACATTTAACTAGTGGAGACAAAATAGGCAAGAAGTCCGAGTAAACACACATACACATATGTACGTACACATGCATATGTATATAAGACACTAAGCCATAACCCAAGCCATTAACACCCCTTCTATTGGCTTTGATGGTGTGCAATCTTATTATTCTCAATGCCAACACACACGCACACCACATCTCCGAAGGCAATTAAAAACCTTCGAGGCGTTGTTGTTATCTCATCCCTTGGCCCAGGGTGCTGGCATTGTTATCGTCCTGGTCTATGGTCTGATTATATGTTGTTTGAGTATCGTTACAAACTTGATTGTGTTTATTAAACATATTTTGCATAAAATTCACTTTATTTGCAGTTTATTTCGTAAGAAACTTACAAGTTTTGTCATCTACTAAAATGGCCGAAAAGGTGGGCTAATAGTTTTCCTCTTTCTTGTCCTTGGGTCACACATTCAACACAAATTATGTTTCATCACGTTTCGGCTTTCAGTGCTGAATGTGATGAATTTTCGGGTATGAATGGAAAGCAATCGAAAGAAAGGAAGCCCCAGCGCACAATTTAAACAGAGAAGACTGAATATTGAAAAAATATATGTACGTTTAAGCCAACGGTATATGATCCTAAAATTGTTTTGGTCCAACAAGTTTTTGACTTTAATAAGCAGGTAAAAAAAAATATAAATAATTCTTAGAGTAAATTAACATTGGAGGATATTTATTTTGTAAGTATAATGTTGAGCATGTGAATATTTATCAAACGGAAAATATTTGTAAAACTTATTTTATTTTATTTGGCTTGGGGTAAAGTTGAAAGCAGTTTGGACAGAAAAGATATTTTCTGGTTTTGTTTGGCAGAAGAAACTTCTTTCCAGTTCTTTATAAGTAAAATCAGTTTGCACATTTAAAATTTAGTTGTTGAAGGGCAACAATTGTTTAGGTTTTATTATTACTATATATAACTATACTATTAACAATAAAAGATTCAAAAACTACATATGGCAAGTATTATTTTATTTACTTACTTTCTTTTTCATTTAGTATTTTATAAATCCATGATATTCAAATTTCAATTTTCAACAATTTGAGTATTGTTAAACACAATTATTAAATCTAAATATTTAAAAAAAAAACTAAGTGATATAAAAAAAGTTTAATTTGAATATAGCGCAAAATTTGTTTTTAAGCAAACATCTTAAAAAAATTAAAATTGTGAATTTTGTTTCCGATTATTTCTTTAGTTATAATGGTTATAAGAATACATCCTTTCAAAAGCATTTGCATTCAGGTCTTATGCATAAATTGATTTTCTAAATCAGCTTAAGTATGCCATATTTATATTTTATTTATAGATAAATACAAATAAAAAATGTATATATTTAATTTATGTATATATACAGTACAGGAGCATTAGCAGTTAAATTATAGCGAACATTCCCTTAATTTAGGTCAAAACTTATGTTAACAGCACTCGTAAATATATATTAAATACCGATATGAATGCATATGATTTCTTTATCCATTTTTATTTTTTTCTCTGCTTTCCCATTCCTCAAAAAAAATACCTTTTAAAAAAATGCGCACATAAATATGCGAATACACAACGGTCGAATTCCCGATAAGAGAATCGAACGCAAAAGAAATATAAAAAAACACACACACAAAAATCAACGCGTTTTGACATAGAGTCAACCCCAAAGAGAGATCCCGGACGAGGTTAATCGAACCCAACCAGAAGCCGAACCGAGCAAATCCCATAAAAAGCAGCTCAATGATATAGAAAAATAGATAACGCAAAAAATTTGCAAGCGGCAATGTACAAATAAAAGAGGGGAACAAAAATATAAGAAGCGTGTCAAAAATCAACTTTAAACTAAGCTGCGAAAGCACTCGAACTTCGTCAAGTGAATAATGGGCAAATCCGCAAAGTAAATATGACACATCGCAAATCGCATTTTTGGCGATAAAACACGCCTTTCGACACTGACAGTCAGTCAGTCAGTCAGTCAGTCAGTCAATCAGTCAGTCAGTCAATCAGTCAGTCAGACAGTCAGACATATCCATATGTCCAATAGAAAGGTGTTTTGTGAGAGGTTTTTTTGTTGGGCCAACACTTATTCAATTTCACCCCTTTAACCCCGCCCTCGCCGCCAGGGCTGAGTATCAATAAAAAATTGCTCCGCTGGGCATTTGCATGGCCCAAAGTGTGTTGATAATGCGGCTAGGGCCAAAAGCACACTAACTGAACACCCTTATTTATAGACATTTTTGATTTTTATGCTTAAGAAACGATGCCAGATAGAAATGTGAGTAACGGATTTAAGGGGCACTCTTTTTGTTTGGCTATTTATGAGTTTTTGGCATTGAGTAGAGTGCAACATTCGATATGCATTAAGATTCAATAACCATAAAATAGGTACAAACAAGCGCACAGGATGTCAATTAACCCTTTGCAGGGCCAGCCTAAACACTTAGTTGGCAACGAAATCACAGTCCTGGCCAATAACAATGAAGCTGCGCGCTGTGGCACTGTGCGTGCAATATTAACGTCACATAAATCTTGCCAACACTACTACTAAGTCGCTATTAAGTGAAATTGACCACATATTTTATCTCAGACGCACACGCAGACCGCAGCTAGACAATGCTATAGGGGGGGGCGGCTGGTTGGTTGGGTGTTGTTGCGTGGTTTAGTGCGACAGGCGCATAAAACAATCTGGGAGTAAATTACATGAGAGCTGTAACTGGACACATGAAATTAACTAACTGAAATTCTGCAAAAAGAACTTGATATGCACAAGCATACTTTAAGGGAAAACAGCTGCCCACGCTTGGTTTCATAGCAGCCAGTATGCGTCAGCATGCAAGTGGTGGTAGCAGCGCTGCCAGACTACTAAAAATAGATGTCCTCTTTGCAACTTTATCGAAGAGTATTTTTAAATCTATGTACATTATATCCATTTCCGGCAAAGAACAGTTAAATTATAACATATGTATGTAGAATGTAGTAATTGAAGAATAACATTTATGTAGCAGTGCCAAGTGAGTAAATTCTAAAAGACACGTTATTAAAAACTAATGGTTACATCAATTGAAAAGAATTGACAGTAGTTAAAAATTTTGGTTGATAATAAGAATTTAAATGTACTAAATATTATATTATATTAGTATAAATAATAAGTAATAAATAGTTTTTAAACCTGCAAATCCATAAATATTTATATTAACAACTTGCGTATTTGAAGCATTATTATCTCAAGAGAGTTTTATATAGTATTTGTATGTTAATATATGTATAAATGTCGTATATTCGTGAAATTGTAAGTTTTGTTTTCATTTGTTGTTCGCCAATTCTATTTGTTTCTGTTTTGATCTTTTCAATTCTCTGCTCGCTGGTTTATTCCAATTTTTATTCCATTTCCTTCGCTCTACATAAGTAAGTGAGAGAGAAGAAGATGGAATGGAGAAATGACGAGCTGCTGCTAACATATTCCCTAAAGATGCTAAGGACGGACGAGAGAATATTCCAGATTTTGAGAGTAGGAGACTAGACTCGTTCATTGACAACAACTCGCTGTGAAATGGATATTACGAAAACTATTTATAAAATGGGTAATGAAGGCTCAATTCTATATTTTAAAACACATAATCGATATTCCAATTAACATTATTATTATTATATAATTAGTTATATATTAGTTTGCTTTTCGCAAATTTTAATATATATATCTAACAGTAACAACATTTGCTTTATGTGCGACAATTAAATTTTTCTTTGCATAAGAAAACTTTTTAATTCAATTTATATCGATTAAGAATGTATCTGTTGGAGTGACGATAGTTAATTCCGCGTTTTTTCAATAATTGACTCATTTTGGCACTGTTAGCCCCATAAGAATTATTCCTATTTTTTTTTAATTTATTGGCGAAATAACCTTCGGTAAAGTTACATAAATGTAGTACAAAATCTTTTGCTTGCACCATTGATACAATAATTTCGACATTTTTAAAAACAATACTAAGCACTTGTGTGTATATTATTTAAGCTAATGTTAACATTTTTGGGTGCCCATAGATGCGTGTTACTCGCAGTGTTGGGTTAGGCTCAAAATAATTTACCCGCAAGCAAGTGACGTGTAGTCGGCGTTTGCACTTTATAATCATACACGCAGTTTAAAGTAGACAACACATCAGCCAAGTAGATTTTGGTAAATAAATTAAGCACCAACATCATAGAAAATCCATAAAAGCAATCATGGCGCAGCTACTATATGCGTGTAAGTACTAAACCGAACTTTAAACATATGCCGTTATATGTATGTTTAACTTATAAGCTTCAATATTTAACCTATACGCCCCTTTAGTTAGCGTATTGATGCTGATTCTGGGCAACGCTCTCGCATTTTACTCACCATCTGATAACGTGGTCGAGCTAACGCCCGCTAATTTTGAACGCGAGGTCATGAAAGACGACGCCATCTGGGTTGTTGAATTTTATGCGCCTTGGTGCGGACACTGCCAGACTCTGGCGCCCGAGTACAAGAAGCTAGCCAAGGCACTTAAAGGTGTTATCAAAGTAGGCTCAGTCGATGGCGATGCGCATTCCGAACTAAGCGGCAAATACAATGTACGTGGCTTTCCGTCAATCAAAATTTTCGGCGCCAACAAACAATCGCCCACTGATTACAATGGACAGCGCACAGCCAACGCAATCGCGGATATGGCTTTGGCTGAAGCGAAGAAGAAGGTCCAAGCCGCATTTGGTGGCGGCGACAGCGGCAGTAGGGGAGGCTCTTCGAGCTCTGGTGGTGATGTCATCGAACTAACGGAAGATAACTTCGACAAACTTGTCTTAAACTCCGATGATATTTGGCTAGTAGAATTCTTTGCACCTTGGTGCGGACACTGTAAAAACCTCGAGCCCGAATGGGCCAAAGCAGCGAAGGAGCTGAAGGGTAAAGTGAAGCTGGGCGCTCTTGATGCAACCGCTCACCAGAGCAAGGCCAGCGAATACAATGTACGTGGCTATCCGACCATCAAGTTTTTCCCAGCCAACTCGATTCGCGCGAGTGATGCTCAGGAATATAATGGTGGCCGAACTGCTGCTGACATAATAAGCTGGGCCAGCGAGAAGCACACGGAAAATGTGCCAGCACCAGAGCTCGTGGAGGTCACTGATGAGTCAACCTTCGATAGCGCTTGCGAGGGCAAGCCCTTGTGCGTTGTCTCTGTGCTGCCACATATTCTGGACTGCGATGCCAAGTGTCGCAACAAGTTCCTAAGCACCCTGCGCTTATTGGGCGAGAAGTTTAAGCAGAAACTTTGGGGCTGGATCTGGGTAGAAGGCGGTCAGCAGCCAGCTCTGGAAGAGTCTTTGGAAGTTGGTGGTTTTGGCTATCCGGCAATGGCTGTTGTGAACTTTAAGAAAATGAAGTTCTCCGTGCTAAAAGGCTCTTTCTCCAAGGATGGCATTAACGAGTTTTTGCGGGACATTTCCTATGGACGCGGCCACACGTCGCCCGTTCGCGGTGCCAAAAAACCAACAATTAAAAGCGTTAACGCTTGGGACGGCAAAGATGGACAGCTGCCCACCGAAGATGATATTGATCTGAGTGACATCGACTTAGACGATGTCAAGGATGAGCTGTAAAACCTACTTCTACTTACCCCGTAATAACTTCTCAGTAAGACTGCAACTCTGGCTCAATTTTTCCGTAATCCAGCACACAGCCATCGTTGTTTACGATATCAAGTCCGCCAGTATGACTTAATGCTGAGTATAAGATTTTTGTACTAACTGTAACGATAATGACAGCAAACATAAAACTATAACTAAAATATTCCAAAATTATAAAAAATGTGCGTAATAAATTGAGGTGTCGTTGGCAAAATGGTTTATTTAACTATAAAGTAAAATACAGGTTGAAACGTAAAAACGATGGTAAAAAAATGTAAATTAAAATATAAGCTGCTCCTGGAAGTATAAATGGACGTATCAGTAAGTTATATACTAGATGCATAAAATCCTTATGTTTTAAGTACAACCCGATAATATTATTGTAACTCTGGCTAAAAATAATTTTTAAAAATCTCAAGAAAATCAGTTTTACTCTTAATCTTGCCGTTCCAAGATAGAGTTTTTGGCTTTAAAGACGATTTTCATGGCAAAATCTAGCTGCAAAAAGCAACAGCTAGAATCTGCTTGTTTTTTTTTTTTTTAAACAATGATTGATATGTATACAGTTATTAAGTACTCGGTTGCGTTTGTTTAGGTCAATTAATATGTAAAAAATCAGGCAAGTTGATGATGCTTTCGGTCCACCGGGTAATTCTCTATGGACTGTATCGATCGCGATGTGGCTGCCGTTATGGTCGATGATACGTCCATAAAGCGGTATTTGTCATCGCGAAATATCAGCGGATAGCACATTATGCTATAGTAAAACACCATGCATAACACAATAATTGTAAATATTATTGCAATAATACTGAATGTGGAAAAACTAGACTTGCTGTCCAAATATTCCTTTGGCGTTTGAGGCGCTGGCGTCGTTGTTGACGTTGTTGTACGGTGGCTGTCCACGTTGAATATTAGACAACTGGAGGCTGTATGCGTCATTAAGAAACAATGATGGAGTATTTTTCGTTAATTTATGTATACAGTGAAAATGTACGTGTTCAATGGGTGCCAAACTTACCGACAATAATCAAATACGTCAGATACATGTTATAGTGGCGAAACATATTCAAATTAATTTTTTGTTGTAAACTAAGAAGGGACGCAGACGCAGTTGCACACGAAAGTGAAGAAGCATTCGTAAACAAGAAATATGAGTGCATTTACTCACTCGTTAGTATCGAAACCAAACGAATTCACTGAAAATACAATGTGTCATCACTAACGATAACATTTTTTATCGACAGATTCATTGAACTAAAGTTATTGTGCTGGTTAAGTATGTGTCTGCACGAATTTTGTGGAAATTGTTTTAAAATTATTTAACAATTATGTGAACATCAGAAAAAGAAATTTTCATTTATAAACAGTCCGTAAACAACGCAAAATGTACGGTTCCACAATTATCTGAAAGTATATGAAAACAAAAAAAAAATTGACGCGACAACGACGCTAATATAAAGGTGTTCTGTCGTGCAATAGGAATAAGCAACGAAACGTTTGATAATTCGTCACAGATAAATAAATATAAGCATTTAAACACAATTGGAGAAATACACACTCAACGCACGGAGTATGCGACAAAATCGAATGTAAAAAAAGGTACAGTGAAAATTTTCTTGCTTGTCAATTTGATTGTCGGCAGCAAACGACAGCACAAAGCGGGCTCAAAAAGAAGTACAAACACAAAGTGAACAGCAAAGAAACGGAGCAACAACAAAAGAAAGAAGAAACGCTATTCGTTTGGCTGTAGTGCTGGTCGTGTTTGCTGGTGAGTACATGTGTGCGTGTGTGTATATGTGTAAATTTAAAACATAAACAGCAACAATTTTCCAAAGATCAGTTTATGCTTACGCTGGAATAATGTCACATTTGCCATTGGATGCGAGGGCTATACTTCAGCACCTAAATGAACTGGGCTATAGAAATATCTCTGCCGAACAACTACGTGAATTTTTAAAAGGTAAGACCATCCCCAAATAAAAACGAACGGCAGCAGTTCCCGCCATTGCATGTTGTGTATATACTTATTTGTGTGAATGCAATGAACGATTGAAAGTGTTATTTTAATTACAGCAAGTTTATTTCTGTTTTCGTTAAACTTTTTAAACGATTCGTCACCATTTCCTTGTATTTTCTTATGAAAAAACAAAAAACAAAAATAAAACGACGAACACTAGTACCTGTGTACAATATAAGAAAATGTACGGGTATCGGGTATTACATGTAAATTGTAAATACAAAACAGCAGTAATAAGCAATTGTTTTGCTTAAGAGTTTTGTGAACTTAAAGCTTATACCGATATGTAGTTTATGTATGTACATTCATATATACATATTTACATTCAATTGCAAGCGAACAAGGTTTTTCGACTGGTTACAGTGGCAACGAACGTTGCTGCTGGCTTGCTGGCTGGCTTGCCTGTGGTGGCAAATACTGTCGCTATATATATATATATATTTATAAATATATGTACATATGTATGTGAGAGCTTGAATGTAGATATATTCCGGGCCCCATGGCATACAAAACATGTACACGTACGTATGCATATGCATTATTCTTTTTTAGTTGTATATTACTGTAGGTTTGGCAGATACTTTTTAAAAACTTTACATGAATGTGTGCATGCGGTGAGACCGCGTACTGTATGTGCAAATATAAAGGTTTTTTTGTGCTCTTTGCTTTGCTCTCTTCTTTTGTATTTTTATTGTTTTGCATGATTTTTCAGTTATGTTGCGTTCAGATTTCTCTACTAAATGCTAAAAACCGATTTTTATAATGCGCATAATTTGAACTATTTTTGTTTTTCATGAATGCACAAAAACAGCTGGTAATCGATTTGCAACCATTTTATGGTATGCTGTCAAATCTCTGGTATTTCTAAAGTGTGTTCTAACATTTTTAATTTGAAAAAATAGAGGTTAAGAGAATACGAAAAACCAACGTGAGTTTTTCGTTTTTGTTAGCAGAATGGTCGAAGTCTTGTTGTTGTTGCTGCCAAACTGGCATTCAACCCTCCACATATACGTTATATTGCGTGTGCGGTAAATGAACATGTATGCGTGTTAGCTACGGGCAAATGCATATGTATAGAGGCTGCATCTATGTAAACGTAAATAACAGCAATGTATAAAATATAAGCTTAGCCTAGAAAAAAAATATTTGTACGCCGGCAAGCATAAATAGTGTTGATTTGATAATATCGTCGATACTTGTATCATCATATTTAATCGATAACAGTTTAGAAGCATCGCTGTAAACACATTTGAGTTTTGGCGGCAATTTAATCTACATTTTTTTTTTAGAAATATTATTGTATGTTCTTAGTTATGGTGCACTTTACTTTTCGAGCACAGTTATTTATGCCCTCGTTATTCTGCTGAAGCTTAATTTTTTAAATTGTATAATTAATAATAATATTGGCTTCTTTTAATTTTTACAATTTTGCCCTCTTTGGAAATACCCGATTTCAACAGAAAATATAAAGCTAAGAAAAACATTAATATAATCGATAGTCCATGTTTCTTCAGCAAAACATTTCAGTGTACATAATATAATATATTTTAATTGTAGGATATATTTTTAAAAATGGGTTTATTTTGCCATCACATTTTGATTTATTTTATTAAACTATGATTTTAGTAAACTTTATTTTGCTTGTAGACATATGTATGTAACTGAGTCCATATATGAGTGGACTATAGGTTAAGAGTCATATACACTTGAGTTGCGAATATTACCCTTAACCGCATGCGAACACAAAACCTCCTTTAACCATGCTGTTGCCGACAGCTGGGCGACTTTTTGTTGTAGTTTTAATATCAAAATAACTCTTGCTTAATATTATGTTTTTGATTTATTGTATGACTAGAATTGTATATCCTGAACGTTAATATGAATCATAAATTGAAAATCACAACCAGACGTTATTGTTATTGCTGCTGATGCATTCATAAAGACTTAAATTGGTTGGTGGCTGCTGCTGTTTTTAAGCTAAAAAGCATATAAAATAAACTAACATTGTTATTTAAATTTATTTGTATTTTATTCTTGGTCCATCAATTATCACATCACAACAACAAACAACAAACGCAGCTCATTTGCGCCTAAAGGTATGCAACCACAGTCGGATAAGCAAAGTGCTACTAAAAGCAATCTCACATCAGCAGGAGCAAGTTCTCAGCAGCAGCCACAGCCAGAGCTTCAGCAACAGCCTTACCACCGGTCCAAAGTAAAGGTCATCAAGAGCAAGCGACCACTTTGCCATTTTAAGTTTTACTTGGACATTTGCGATCATCAGCTAACCAAGCGCATTGAGGCGGACATCAAGGCGCTTGGAGGCACACTTGAATTCTTTCTTACCGACAGTATTACCCATTTCATTACCGATAAGGAGCAAATCACGTCGCTAGAAACATCTGAAACTCGAAAAATCACTCGCAGTCAGCCGGGATCGCAGCTATCGGAAGCAAAACCGCAAACGCCAAATACTCCAATTGCAAACAATCATGAGGAAGTCAATGGCATTCAGCGCAGGAGTCGACAAACGCGCGCCGATGCTATACTGAGCCGTGTCCGCGTTCAGTCCACAGCGCAGCTCCCAACTGGGTCGCCTTATGTTCAGCATCAGCAAAGCTGTCGCAACAATAACCAAAACTGCGGAAAGCTTGCGATTGCAACATACACAATTTGGCAGACTGAGTACGCACTGCGCTTCTTTCAACGTATACATACCGAACTACGTCAGTATTTGAAGAGTGCAGGACCGGGAAACTTAGCTGGAGCACAGACAAGTGGATCTTATATACACCTAAAGGGTACATTTATTAAGATCGAGTCGATCAAACGAAATTACCGACCGCACTATCATCTGCTTAAGCAACCGGAAGAGTGGCCAAAAATTGATTTGAGCAGCGAAGACAGTGCCTTTCGATTGCAGACTAAGGCATATATCCAGAGTATGACACGCAAGTCGCTCGGTTCACGGACATCGCAACGTCAACAGGATAAAGATCCGCACCGCCCACAGCTGTTACCATTGCAACACTCCGCCGTTCAAGCGCTCAAAAAGCAATCGGCTTCTGTGCACACGCCAAACAGTCCACGAACACATTGCAGAGACTTGAAGGAATCGACTGATAAGCCGTGCGGCGTCTGCGAGATTTGTAAAATCGAGTACGACACGTTAACTGTGCATTTGCAAAGTAAAGAGCACGAATTATTTGCCAAAAACGTTGAGAACTTCCTTGCACTTGATACGCTCATTCAGGAATCGGCTAGTGTTAACGGCTTTCTTGAACGAGAGCAGCAGCAACAAAAATATCTTAAAAATCCGAAAAACGAACAAACCGAGTCATATTCAAATAGCGACATGGAAGTGGATGAACACCTTAGCCATAGTTCCATTGCTCAAACCCCAAAATCAACTAAGCAAATTAATTCGAATGCAGCTCAACAAAGCATCAACAGCAACAGCAATAACAACAACAGGCCACGTCCCTCGCCAGCGTTACGTGAGAAATCGAAGCGAATCACCAAGGGCAAGCATTCGTCGGAGAAGTTTCGCGCTTCGCTAAATACATCACCCAACTCACAAACGCCCAATAAAATGACGACGCCTTGTTGCCTGCTGGAGTTGCAACGCGTAGATCAAACGGCGACAAATGCTACAACAACTGCTGCCACGCCCAACAATGCGACGCGGCGTAAAACGCAGAATTCTGTAATATCGCCGCCAATCCGCGCCATGCTTCCCCCCTCGTCCCTGTACAAGGTGGTAGATGCCAATGATGCAGTGGCCACCTCACCCAGAATTAGGCGAGGTGCTGCCAATCCTTCCAGCCATATGATGGACTCGCCCTCGTTGATTGTAAAATTCCAAAAGGTGCGTCAATCGGAACTGCAGCGTCTCAACGGCGAGGCGGAAAACTTTATGTTTCCACGAACGACAAGTCGCAGTAGTAGCGAACTACTCACAGATGTCGATCGTCAGACCACCTCGGACGCACACGGTCATCATAGTATTTCCTCAGCCAGCTTGGACAGTTCCAGCGAGTTGGAAGCGCTCGAATCGCCTTCAAAAATGACGCATGGCAAGCTCCAGAGGCGTGCCACTGCGGTTGGTGTCAGAAGCAAAGGAACAGCAGCGCAGCCGCCGCCGCCACCGCCGCCGTCGTCACATGGTCAGGATCCGTTTTCGCATCTGCAGCGCCAGTTATCAACGGGTAGCAGCAGCAGTAATGGCGGCATCGGCCAACAGCAGCGCTTTCCAAATGCCCCCATCCAGCCAGAAATGCAACCGCAACTACTAAGGCAACGGCTGACAGCGACGCGCAAGAGCAGTCGTATGGCGACTGCTATTGTGACGGCTGCAACTACAAGCAGCCAGCTGCAGATACGTCGACGAACGAAGTCCACAATTGTCGGTAGGCAGGGTAGCACCTTGGAGGATCGGATGGGGGAGCGAACAACTAAGAAAACTGCTAAAGTTGAACAAGACTTGGTTAAGCTAGAGGAAAACGAAGATGACGATGATGATGATGATGATGAGGATGAGGATGAGGATGATGAGTCAATCGACAATTCAAGCACTTCCGGCAGTGATGAAGATTATGTGGCAAACGAAAAGCTGGGAAAATCAATGCCTGCGCTAAGTCGTTTGGATACGCGAGAGGAACGCGCTGCAAGACGCCTATCGCGGCTGACTATAAGCTCTAGTCACACCGCTGGGGAAAAGCAACGACACTTTGTGTCGCCAATCACAGAGAAAAAGCCTCAAACACAACGACAAAGTAGCACGACCCGAAAACGTGCCGCAATTGTAAAAACGAAAAAATGCAAACAGCAAATGACGCCGACAACGATAAAAAAGAAAATGGCAACAGAACTTATCTTCGATTGCAGCAGAAGTGAACGCCTGCAGAAGCTGCGTTACACTTTTGAGCAGTCGCCGCAAGCCGATTTGTGGCATCGTGTGTTTCAGCGCCAGGATGTCGGTGACGAGCACTACTACAGTTACTATGGATCGACGCGATATCGTAAGCTGCCCTACGAACAGGGTCCCATACCCATGGACCGTACGAGTTCACATTTCTGCACGCTTTGCGGTCACGAACAGAAGCACAGTGAAACGGAACTGAATCAAACAGTGCGATCTATTAAGCTGGAACGGAATCGGGATATGGAAACTGAACAAATTGCGGCACAGTCTGACAGCAATCAGACGGCCGCAACTAACACATCCACCAAAACGTCCTCAATATACAAGCACAAGAAGATGCATCTGCTGCAGCGCTATCATCAGGAACAGCAGCAGCATCAGCATCAGCAAGCATTAAACAATGTCATTCCCATAGCCAAATGTGATAGCAAGGCCAGCACGCCAGAGCTACTGGAGCGCGAGTTTACGTCGCTGAGTGAACATGCACAGATTGTGGAGCTGGTACGCGCTGCCTCCACGCAGAGCAACTCGAGCAGCAGCTGCAGCAACAGCCAAAAGAGTAGCGGCACTTGCCGCAACAAACAGTTGGCCAGAATCGCTGAGCTGCCGCCGCGTAAGTCACCCAGAGAGCATGCATCCACATTGGCGCTGGTTAGTTGTATTATACGACAGCGACAGGATTCGCAGAGCAAGACTAACTCCGAAGCGGATGAGCCGTCGGTCAAGCCAGCAGCTTCGATTGTGCCAATGTTAAAAATGCCAGTCAAGCAGGAACCGGAAACAACTGCAGCGACATTAGCCTCGCATAATACTCGCTCACAGGCCGCCACGCCAGTGGAGGAGCTGCGATTTGCCACCGAAATAAGTGAGACTGTTAAACGCATGCGGCGGGGTCAAAATAAATACAATACCTTGCCACCCGCCTTAGTATCAGTGCCGGCCCAAGCAGCCACATCAGCCAGATGTCGGCGGCCAACGGCGGCAGCTGCTGCCGCCAGCTTCTCGCGACAACTGGAGTTGGCGGGCAAGGAGGTGACCAGAACTGTGCTCTTAAGCAAACGCAAGCGCCGCCAGATGGCGACAACGCCAGCAATGCGCTTGTCGCAACATCAAGCACCGGGCATGGCGCTCACACCAGGCGTTCGCAAGCTGTCGAGCAAGAAGGGACTGCTGGAATATGAGATGGATGGGAGTGCGCTCAAGACGCTGGATGCTAGCATTAAATATGTGAATCCGCTGCTAATATCCTGGCAAATTGATAAATATCTAGAACTGACTGGCCGGGAATATGATGTCAGTGCGGAGGAACAACTGTCATTAGCGCAGCCCGTAGAGCGTAGTAGTGAGGATATGGATTATAGCTCGGATGTGCCAACGCCTGTGCCTGCAGATTTTTGGTTTACCAGTGAATTTGATCTATGCGATTTGTTGGCTGAAAGTGCTGGCAGTGGAGATGACGACGAGCTCGCCACGGCGCGTTCAGGCTGCAGGCGAAACAGTAAAATGAACTTATATTGTAGCTATCAGCGCAAGCGCAAATGCCTGAAATCAAATCGCACGGGTTGGCCCCGAACGCAACGGCGACGAGCGACAGTTATAGCAAATGCGCGACTTCAACACTTTGAATGCATCAGAATGGGTATGGGGGAGTCTCTAAGCACCCAAAAGCTTCACGCCATAAAGCAGGAACCTCCGGAAACTAAAGTAGAACAGACGACGGTGACGACAACGGTCGGAACGACCGATGTGGAGTTAAGCAAAGAGCAGCAAGAAAGCAACGAGCAGGATTGCAGTAATGTGACAGGCTGCGATGATGATGCTGTTGATAAAGAAAAGCCTTGTCAGGATGTTGTGATGACTCCGCCTGTCACGGATGTGGACGAAGAAGTGGGCAGCGTCGATGAATCGGAAGTAGAAGCATCAGATGAAAGTCAAGTCGATGATGATGACGATGATCATACAATGGCCGATTCAGTTGATCGCAATCATCATGTTGGTAAGGTAGAGATAGAAGCATCCGATGCGGATGTTGAAGAAGAAGATGGTGAAGACGACGATGACGATGATGTGTTCGAAGACGCCTACGGCGATGAACTCACAAAGCATGTGCAGGTAACCGTAGAGTCATTCAATGACGAATCGCTTGGAAAACGCGATTGTAAAATCTCCGAGATGTCGGTGGAAAATTTGAATGAAAACTATGCGTCCGATAAAAAGCCACTGCTCACTGTACAGGCCTCCAACGGATTTCGCCTTAATGCCACCTCAACGCCAAGCACACAGCGAGTGCGCCAGCAGCAACAGCGACGCACGCCACAATTAAACGGCAGTCTGGGCAGCTGCATATCGCCGAGTGAGAAGCTTGGCGACAATTCCGACATATTTACAGTCTCGTCGGATGGTTTGGAAACGGACATGGACTTGAGCAACACTCAAGCAGGTGACTCCCTGGAGCATTGTTCACATCAGCAGTTACAGCAGACGACGCCAAAGCGCAAATTTGACATTTCCAAATATGCGCCACCAAACAACACCAAGGCCGCCAGCAGCTGTGCCGCGGAAGCAGCCACCGCAGCTGTCAAATCACTTGCCATTTCGCAGTTTCTCAAAAAGGAGGTGCGTGTCACATGCCGGCGACTTCGAGCGCCCTTTCGCCGCTTTCGATATCGTCGCTAATCATCTTTATTATCATCATTGTCATTAAAACAAAACAAAACAAAAAAAACATCAACTAAAAAACCATTATTAATAAGTGTAAAATTGTAAATTCTGACAAATCGACGACGTTCAAGCAAATTGTTTTTTAATTTTTTTTTTAGATAAGCACACAGTCCTTGCGTACTTTCAGTTACATTTCCTATTCCATTTCATCTGTCCCGCAACTGTACATTATTTTACATTCTCATTCATTGTCGTCATTGTTTCAAATATGTATTATTCCATAGATACAGTCCACTTTTCATTGGTACTACACCCCACCCACACATAATTAGCATAATTTAAAATGCAATGTCAGCAAATACGTAATTTAAGACTAGATTAATTTTAGCTTAGAAGAAATTCCGTACTCTTTAACTACTACAGACTTCCCAAAAATTTAAAAAAAAAAAAGAAAATCGCAAAAATATAGACATTAATTGCATAAGTAGCACTTTTAGTTTTAATACAAAGAAAGAAAGAAGTGGAAAAAAGTGCTTTCGTTTCTATAAAAAAAAAAAAATAAAAACAAATAAAATATCAAAATAAATGCTCAAATTTTTGTGTATTAAGAATATAAAACCAAAAGCAATTGTAAAAACCTAAACACAAAGAGTACATTAAAAATGCAATTAAAATATATATAGCGACTGCATTTCATTTAAAATTAGCAAATATTGATTTTGGAATGTGATCGTCATCCTAACTGCAACTTTTCTGATCTTATCCAGACTTGCGAAAGCTTATCAAATATGAAGAACATTTGGCGTCGAACTCGAAGGAGGACTATTTCAGCAGCCTATATAAACGCGACACCATTAGCTCCCGGGCTAAACTAAGCGATGTAGAGCAAGAAAAAGTCCAACAGATAGTTCAAGGCAAAAATGGGCAGCCGAAGTCGAATAAGGACAGGGAACGTCTCGCCAGCAACCAAGGCTTGAATGCCAATAATTCGAACATATCGTCCTTGCTGCGGGATAAACTTTTAATAGAGTCAACAGAACCACAAACTTCCAAAGATTGTGTTCGTCGCAGTCGCAGCAAGACACGTAAGCCGACACGTAAGGATATCGTCAGCGGTGCATCCAAAGAAGATGTCTTTGCCACGCAGGACGCAAGAGTCTTACGGCGCTCTAGATTGCATAAATCTCGCAGCCGAAATTCATCAAAGGGTACAGTTCTCGCAAAATGTTATTTTCTTTTATGCAATCTTTTTAATATTTTTGTTTTCTTTTTATTTTATTCAGTTGGTTCTCAAACCAAATATAAACCGAAGCCAGCACGCAACGATCCGGTGGCCTTGTATCAGTACTATCAGAACGAATGGACCCACTTTCGAGACCAAATTCCTGGCCATAAATCCCATACTGACCTACGCTGGGAAATACGCCAAAAGCTTGATCTTAAGTGATACATTAACAGAAACTTATATTCGAAATATGAAACTGTCGTAAAAAGAGTATTCAAAAAACGATTGAAATAAAATATTTTTATATCCAATGTATGTATGTAGAATGTATATTGTTTTTTAAGTAAACCATACGGATACTCTGACCACAACAAATTTAAATTCCTTCTGCATTTATACACACATGACGGACCATTCTTATAAAGATTCTCCGCTCCTTTGAAACAACATCGATACGCCAACAAATGCTGGATTTGTCTAAATGGCCGTGCCAAACGGAATAATGTTATATTAGATAAATAAAAATAGTTTAAATATTTCGCGTTAGTGCAGCAAAGCAAGCGCAATTTTATTATACATAGTTGAAGTGAAGTTGTAAACTATCAATATAAAAATTTACACATACCCTGAAGTCTGGTATTCGAGCCTGGTATGTTAATGAGTTTCCCAAAGGCAGAATTAGTTTCGTTTAATTACATTTACTTTTAAAAAATAATTCAGTTTTTATGGAAATATAAGCGGACCCGACGAACTTTGCCTCCTCAAATTTGACACCGTCATATAGCCCCATAAAGCACAGAAAATTCAAATTTTGGTGCAATTTCTTTGAATCGAACCGAAATCAGTAGAGCGCTATTATTAAAATTGTTTTTCATTTATTATCTGTAGCAAAAAGAAACAACGAAGACGGATAAACGAAAATTTAAGATTTATCCCGCAGACTTCTAACGATTGCCCTTGCGATCGAACTGAATCCTCTTAAATTGACATGGAATAATCAGAATTCATGGCACGTAATTTAAGATCTTGAGCTTGACCTCGCCTGTCCCACCAGGAGCATCGAGAAAGTCAAAGCCTTC
Source organism: Drosophila lacertosa (assembly GCA_004143845.1). Lineage (NCBI taxonomy): Eukaryota > Metazoa > Arthropoda > Insecta > Diptera > Drosophilidae > Drosophila > Drosophila lacertosa. The sequence goes on along the minus strand of SCDZ01000788.1, from coordinate 1,915 downwards.
TGTTTCATTGTCAACATTTGTTCGAACGCTTTCGGCCAGGTTACCTTGATTATAGTCTTCCGACCTTGAAACTTCCATCGACGCAGCGTTCCGAGTATAAAAACTTGGCATTTTCGAATAGAATAAAATCTTTGCGAGCGGATCGCCTTTGCATATTGAAATCAAATTTGTCAATGTTGTCCGCTGGTGGCCAATTTACTCTTTCAGCTGGATTAGCGTCCATAAAGTAGACACGCAGGCCGTTCTTCAAGTCAATTGGAAATGAAAGCGGCCGCCAAATGGCCTCGTCCAAGTTAATATTTCGTCACCTCGTCGTTTGCATTGGGACCATGATCAGCAATTTCATAGTGATCCTTCTGAAACGCCGATTCAATGGATATCCATCGAAAGTGGGAGAATTGAGTGGCTTCCAGCAGGTCCTTTGTCTGCTCTGATATTAATTTTATGGTAGTCAGAATGCATTGTGGACAATGCGGTTTTGAACGCTCATGCAGAAGATTTTGCAATTTTACAATTATTTCACGTTTAGTTGCACAAACGAAGTAGATCTGAAGGAACTTATGTTCTTTGTTTGGTGTTGGTAACAAAGCGCGTGCTCGATGGCGAATTGATAATTTTCATAATAATGAGACGCCTGTCGTATCCGTAAACACTGAGTGCATTGTTTTCGCCAACAATGTTAATGTTATAACCTTCTCCTGTCAATGACGAGCAACTGATGGTAAGTTTGCACATTTTGCACTACTTTTATATATGTATATAGATGTATTGTAAATTGCAACATATGTGATCTAAATAAAATATTTAAATATATTTCTGTTGAAAATTATTCTATCTATATTTCCATAAATATTACATTTGCACTGTTTGTAAAAATTAACCACGATTTAAGTACACGCTTGATCACAGTTTTTAAATTTTAAGTTGATTATTTAATATATGATAAGCGTGTAAAATAAACCTTTTTATTGAGATATATTTTCAATTAGTGATTTTAGAAATTTTGTAATTTCTTCAAATTTTTAGTTCTTACATATTTAATTATGTTTTATTTAATTTTTTTTACACGCCTGCTACGTCTGTATGTCGACTATTTGAAATAAATTAAAAATATTTTACACCAAATTATTGTATTTGCTAAATGACAATAACAAAACTGGGTTTTTATGCTAATTTTGATACCCAGAATTGATTAAAAATAAAATCGGCAGATTCTAAATTTATAAAAATTATTTTTTTATTTTTAAAAATAAAAACAAAAACCGAGAATTTAATGTAGAATCAAGAAAGTGGACAACCTATTATCAAAATGGTACCAAGCATAAAAATCGGTATTGTATTTGGCGAAAAACAATGATAAAAGTGTAATGAAATATAATCCATATGCTATTTGACACTGCACATAACTTGACAATATCTGTAATTAAATAACATATGTACATATAGAAAATATGAATCTTCTTTAAAATATATCTAGTGGTCCTGAAAAGGACCGATTTCTTTATAATTTTTATATAGTGAAGCAGGCAGAAAGTATACACAATCTAAGCGCGTTCGCCTCGAATACGTCTGGCCAGTTGAATGTCTTTGGGCATAATAGTAACACGCTTAGCATGAATGGCACACAAATTTGAATCGTGTTTTCGTTCTATACATTGAGCCTTGCCGAAGTTGTTGCTAGGTAAGTGTGTGAGCGAGATAGAAATATTTGTGTATTCGCTCGTGTTTCGAATTTTTCGGTATAAATAGAAGCGCTTGTGCCTGCACAAGCATTAGTTTCTTTGTGACGTTCGTAAAGTGAAGTAAAATAAAGTAAAAAGTTTAAAATGACTGGTCGTGGTAAAGGTGGCAAAGGTTTAGGTAAAGGAGGCGCAAAACGTCATCGCAAGGTATTGCGTGATAACATCCAGGGCAT
>SCDZ01000787.1:0-26305 GCA_004143845.1 Drosophila lacertosa | reverse complement strand
ATAATATTAATAATAATAATAATAATAATAATAATAATAATAATAATTATAGTAATTATAATATTAATAATATTAATAATAGTAATAATAATAATAATAATAATAATAATACTAATAATAATAATAATAATAATAATAATAATAATAATAATAATAATAAAATAATAATAATAATAATATTAATAATAATAATAATAATAATAATATTAATAATAATAATAATAATAATACAAATAATAATAATCTTTTTTTTTAATTTAATAATTAAATTATTTTTGCATTCTAATTTATGATTAATTTCATAATCTGTCCTGTCTGCAATTAATATTCATTCTGGAATACACAACTTTATAATACAAATAAAAATATAAATGCCATACACTTTTTTAAAGCATGCTCTTATCACTTCGTAAAGTTCTCCTGGCAAAAATGATAATAATAATAATAAAACTGATCTTTAGCTGCTAAAGATCAGCCTAAATAAACTTTTGTTCACTTCAGTTATAACGATGAACTTTTGACTAGAAACTTTCGCAATTTGGAACTTCAAGTTGAGTCATAAATCTGTATGAATGTAAATATGTTTTTATTTTTTTGTGTGTTTGTTTAGAAGTTTTCAGTCGGGTGTAACCAACTGTACAATACTCGTTCAGAGTGTTAAAAATAGTTAAAGCAAAATTTTTACTTATAAAAGTTTTTAATATAAATGCAGTTTGCTTTGACTCTTTTTGGCAATTTTTAATTATTTTTTGCATTTAAATGTGGGTTAACTGGGCTCTTTAGAAGAGCTCTCCAGTGGTCTACCTGCCCCATTGTTTCACTTTATCTTTAAAACTAACCGCTCCTCCAGTGCACTAAGTAAATATCTGCTAGTTGGATATTTAACAAAAATCAATATGCTGACGGACTGATAATTTATAGACATACATATATATTTTATTTAAAAAAAATCTTATATATATATTTATCTTATAAACTTATTGCTGTTACATCATTAACTTATTTACTTTATAAATTGAATTACTTACATACTTAAAGCTTCTGCTTTTTGTTTCTTATAGAAATTAAGATTAATTAAAATAAGTGTTTACCAATTAATTAAAAGCTAATAAAGCAAACTTGAGTTTAAGGTCTGGTTAATAAAAGGGCGATTCAACGCGTCTTTTCTAACACTGTTCCCGTTTGAAGCCGTTAATTAAATAGTCGATGCTGAAGTTCTTGGCGGGCACAGGAGCTGGCGCTGGACTCTTGGCGGGACTCGTGGTCCGATTGTGCTTGACCAGCTGGCTGAGGTGGTTGAAATAGGCGGTGGCCCGCATGCTCTCCTCGACCATTTTGAGATGCTGGGCGGTGAACTCCTTGTACTGCTCCTCGATGGCCAGATGCTCGAGTTTTTTGACACGCCTGCTCATGCGGCAGGCGATTGTGTTCTTGTTGCGGCGATCCTGATCCTTGGGCGTGCGCTCCTTCTTGGGAAACTTGCGCACCATATTGCCATGGTACTTGCAAATGTCCTTCAGCGCCGCCGGACTAATCGTGCTCGGCAGCGAATGCGAGGACGATGCAGACTCAGAGCCATTGGAGCCATCGCCGACGGTGCTGTTGAGACGTCGTCGCTTGGGCAACGAGAAGAGCGCCATGCTGTAGTCGCTGGAGCACTGGCTGCTCGAGTCCCCCTCCTCGTCCAGGCCACTCTGGTAGCCGGCTGTGCCCAGGCGCGAGAGCAGCTCCTCCTTGATCTGCAGCTCGAACTCGTCGCTGCGTGGACGTCTCAGATCGAACTTCTTGTGACGATAGCCTTGCATTGTCAGAGCCATTTCTTCAATTCTGGTTGATTGATTGATTGATGATGCGCTTGGTTTGTTGTCGCTGCGTTGACTGTTGTCCTGTGCCGCCGCAGCTCGAGTTTATATAGAGAGCGAGACTTGGCTCGCTTATCAATCCCTTTGCGGTAATCCGCGAGCGTTTATGACGTTGTTTACACAAATTTTAAAAGGAATTTCGGCGACTTGCAAAACGTAAACAAGATCATAAAATCAGTCCGGCCAAAAGATTTCGCGCATGCGCCCGAAGAGAAAATCTTTACCTAAGTCAGGCTGGAGTCGCCACCCGCTGATAAGCCCTTTGTGCGTGCATGTTTGTTCTTGCGTGCCTTTGAGTGTGACCAGGCCTGGGTAATGATCTGGCTTCGGGCTGAGATTTGGCAGAGATTTGACTGTTGTTTGGCCCGCTCCGTAGGTGGCAAAATGCGCGCCTTTTGTATTTGTATTTGTCTTTCATTCAATTTGCGTTTGTTCCGCAGCCAGATAATTTTCTCTCATTTCTGCCATTGTCGCAGTTTTCCGACATGTGTTTTCTTTTCGATTCCATTCGAATTGTTCAATTTTCTACGACTCGTTTCTACTCGCAGCATTTGCGGCTTATTTGTCCAAATTCCTTTTGTCCGCCTACCTATTGATAAGTTATTGTCGAACTTGTTTGTTTTTCTTTTCATCTTCCTACTTGTTTTCTATTTTCTGTTTTCTGTTTTTTTTTGTTTTTGTTGAGTGCTGTTTTTAGTTCTTGGAATTGGCATTCCTGGTGCATCATGCTGCTGATTATGATAAGATTCCCTTGCCTTCCCTTTTCCCCTGCCACTTCATCGGATTGCAAAAGGCAGACGCTGGTTATGGCCACCATTACGCCAGCTGATAAGGGGATTGTGTATTTGATAGATAGAAAATAACTGGGCTGCAGATAAGTGAATGGTGCAGAGACCGCAGTTCGGCTGGATACAAAACTAGATTTGGTTTTTTGTGACCTCTTTTCTCAGAAATTGCATTTTTGTTTGATTTCACATTTTCGATTTTATCGGGAAATGTGATACGAATTTTTAAAGTGTTATTTGATTTTTTATATTATTTGAAAAATTTAAAGAAAATATATTCAATTATAGAAATGAAAGAAGTTTTATAATTATAATATACAATCTAAATTTATATTAATCAGATTGAAATTTTTTTAAATATATGGCTTATTTTGTTTTCGTATCAAGATTTGGATAAACTCATCCTTTGTCCTTTATCATATAAAATGTACTCTGCAAAAATGAGAAGAAACTGATTATTGTTTTACAAAGTACCTTTACAAAGCATAGCAATTAATTTATTATTCATTTCTGACAATCAGCTTGAAATATTTTTATTAATGGAATTAAAGCTTTGATATCAAGTTTTAATTAATTTAAATTATGCAAACTATATGACAAATATTAAGTAAATAAATGTAAAATTAGCTGTGTGTTCATTACTAACTAAACTTAGAAATACCAAATCACAAATTGAGCTTGATTTTCCCTTAAATTAAATTAAAATATAAAAAAATAAAATTTTTCAGTGTGTCGCCAATTAAATACCCTTGCAGATTTTTAATATGTTTTTTTTTCAACAATTTTAATTTTGACAAATTGTTTTTATTTCCTGATGCAATGAGATAGTAAAAATATTTTGATTAATTTGTGGGTTAGTCCAAAATATCTTCGTAATAATTAACGCCTTTGCTAATAAGGAGACTTTGTTTTTTGGCAGGTAAATAGATAAAGAAGATTCTGACATAAAAAGAGTTAAGTCAAAATTGAAAGATCAACTTGTCTAACAAACAGTTAACTAAATAATTGGATCATGTAATACTGATACTATGTACTATTTAGTCATAGGGCTCCCTCCCTCCAATTTTTATTGAAATCAATTATTTAATAAATATATCCAACAAATAAATAATGCAAACAAATTAATAGTTTTCCATCAGTTTAGTATGGGAAATACTAAGCACTAATTAAAGTTGGATGTTATAAATTTTTATTACTATTTCGGTGCACATTGTTGCAGCTCACGTGGCAATTAAAGACAGGAGAAATACTCCAACTATGCTAAGTTAAAATACGAAATTAAATCGAAATTATATACGAATGCAACCAACATTTAACGTGTCTAGTCAGCATCTTGGTTTTTCCATGCCTGTCACTTAAATCCACCTTCGGAGTGGCGATTAAAATATATATATATATATGTGTATATATAATTGCTCAAAAACTTGCAAAATCATTCAATTCGATTTCGTGCAGACAATTTGATACGGTTTGTTCACTTGTTAGCGGATTTGTCTCAAAATAGAAGTTTTATATTTAGAAATGTGTTTTATGACACGATGGATTTGATTTATAATTGTGTGATATATACAAACATCATTTATGTATTTTATTCTTTTTCAAAAAATATTTAAAGCTTGATTAAATCAGACTGTACAAACCATTCTTGTATAGAATCCAAGTTACCCTAGTTATTTGTAGTACCTACCTTTAAAAAAGGTTCCTTATAAATGTTGTATATTTCAATGGGTAGCATGTTTAATGATATTTTTAAACTAAGTGAGAACGGAAAAAATTAATTATTATTTTATATAAGCATTGTCTAAACATATGTCTGAGAAAACATATGGGGACTTAAGAATACAACTTTAATTTGAAGTCTCTGTTCTGTCAAATCAAAAAGTGACCAAATATACTTAATTAAGATTTTTTGCAATTGTACAGAAAAGTTTATGTTAAAGTTTATATATTCAGTATAAAGTTGTGAGTCAAAAGTATTTTTATGCAAACATTTTTATTTATTATTTGATTAGTTGCGATACTTAAATCAAGATGATTCACAGACTTAGAAACAAAGCTGCTCGTATTTAAATTTTTAATATGTCACACTTGAAGTTTTGTACAGATTCTGAGAACAAACGTTTATTTAAGCTTATCTAAAGCTGATGGGCAACCCAAATTGAGCACAGATAGAAAGAGGCACAGAGAGTGAGAGAGTAAGTGAGAGATTAGGTTGCATCTTAAATGTTACAGCACATAGATAATTATAAGGTTTGGGCTGCTTTTACGGCTGGGTAGCGCTCAAGTGTCAACCCGGGCAGCGTAGCCGGTAATCATCAGAGCTACGAGGAAGCATTAAGCGGCTTGGAGCGCATCGAGATTGGACAGCTGCCGGTAGTCGATGTGGGATCCGAACGAATGCGGGCGGGGGCACGAATGATGCCACTTCACGACTTTTGTCTAGGGTATTTAATAATGTCGTTTGCATTGCGCTTTGGCTTTGCCGCTCTAGCTTCGTTTCGTTCCCAATCCCATTGTGATTCGCTTTGGGTGCCTACTATTTGCGGCGTCTACTCTCTATTTTCGCCATAAATACAAGCCAGCCAACGCTCGCAGGTTTCAGACGCCGCTTCGCATTTGCATGAGCCGGGGTTGTCGTTGTCTAATTTCAACCACCTGACATCAACCCTAACAACAGTGAAATTTGCGTGCTAGAATTGACTTTAAACAAAATAATAAATAAAGCAAATTATAAAAAATGTCATCTGTTTTAAGTGCTTTCATTTTGTTCACATTGCTGTGCCTTAGTTGGGCAGCTGATGATGATCTGGGCATACCAACAATTGAGTTTAAGCCCATCTCCAAATTAGGTGAGTATTTGTGGGATTCAAAATAAGTAAACTTTTTGTGAACTTAAAACTGAGTGTTATCTATAAGTGAATGTCCTTTGAATATAAATCATTTTGTAAGCTTGTGATTCAATATTTAAACATTTACTTAAAGACCTTCTGTTTGCTTGAACTAAGTAAACATCTTAAAAACTCAGCAAATAATGTGTAAAAGCCCTTAAATAAGTACTGTCTATATGCATATTTGCCAACTTCAGCTGTCACCAAATAAACAGACAGTTTGCACATTTTAAACAACAACAAAATTGTTAAATTAGCAGATAAATATCGCTAATTGCACTCAAATGCTATCATATAACAATAATCGTGTGAAACACGCAAATTTGTGTGAAGTTAATAAAAGTTTTTTTTTATAAAATAAAAGCCCATTTGCTACCGTAATTTATATAGTAGTTAATTAAATGAAATAAAAGTATTTTTAATAATATATATTGAAGTTATTTTGCATACCAGCTAAATTCCAAGGGATATAAGTTATTATGACATTTTTTTATTTATTTATATAATTTATAAAAGGTTTTTGATCGATTATAATTGTCAATATATTGATGATTGATGTTCCTTAATAAGGCAGCTAAACGAGTAGTCATAAATGTTTAATTTAAATAATCATATAATTAGTATTCATAATGTGAACAAGGAATGCCATTAAGAATTCTCAAGAAGATAAAAATGATACACAGATAAAGTAATTATAGCCTAGTAGTCTACAAATGGGGGTAATCTTTTTTGGGGGTAAAGCAGATAATGAAAAAACAAAACAAAAACAAAAATAAAATTAAATGAATGAAGAATGAAATTAACTACTCAAATAACAATTAATAATAACTTAGATATGTGTTAGAGATTCTATAATTTCTAGATTTTGTGGCTTATTTAAGATAATTTTTTATTGGGAAATAATATATTAGTATATGATATTAACAATATCATCATATCAATAATATAATTCAATTGCAAATTAATAATCAGATTTCCATTTTCTACAATTATCGTCGAATTCTTAACTCAACGCTTTGCCGAAGTGGTAATAAAATTATTATTATTTTATTCTTATTTTTATTATTTTTACTAAGATTTTAGCCGAACTTTTTTTGACCAACATTTATTTTTAAAACCTTTGACTATATAAACACAAATTACAAACAACAATGCCTATCAACAAGCTTGGGAATTTAACCCGGATACTCATTGTTCAGTTGATTTAACAGTAGCTTAGATTAATTTAAATACATTTTTTTTAAATAATACAGTGAAATGGTATTTATGCTTTTTTTTTTTATCAAATTAGTGAAACATATAGTGATTTAAAAAACTTGTCGTATATTATTTAAAAATATAATAATAATAAATAATAAATATAATACATAATAATATATATATATATATATATATATATATATGATATAAGAAAATACATTTATATTTTGCCTAAGTAACAAGCAAATATAATAAAAGAATATTAAAAATGTAAGCTGAAAGGATTCTTTATTATCCATAATATTTTTTGGAGAACTGTCTAGAAGACTTTAATATTTTAATATGTGTATGTGTTTGACACTTAGTTTAAATATACTACATTTAAGGCTTTAGCAGCTATGAAAGTTTCCAAAATATATAAAAAAGTTGTCACATCGTCTGAACACTAAAGTAAAAGAAAACCAAATAGAAGTATTTTGTATGTTAAGTATTATTCAGTACGAATAAATTGTCATTTTGTCTAGACATTAAAGTAGAATAAACTTGGACCTTGACTGATATTTGCTGAAAAGCATAAAGGTCGGAATGTATTTTTTTTGGACTCTAAGTGGTTATGGAACAGGTCGCAGTCAATTGCCACTTCCGCTAAGTGGCCTTCCCCTGCGGCAGCGACCGTTGCGAAAAGCCTTCAATACAAAAGACTCAAGCGACAAACTTGATGCGACTAAACGATAATGAAACGCTGAGTGCTCAGCGCTGAGCAATTGAATGCTGGCATATTTGTCACACAAAATGTTTAAGTAATTAAATAAAATAAAATCTAAACAACAACAACAACAACAACAACAGCTCGCAATTATGTGCGATACAAGCGGAATTCTCGACTCAAATGTCACGTTCTGGGCATAAAGCGCATAGATCATAGACGAGATATGCGAGATGCGTTCCACATGTGTGTCAAGGCACAAAAGCTCATGTGTTTTATTTGCGATCGTACTCATTGATTAAACTAATATATTTCGATTTGCCTGAAAACAGCCGACGATATACCGACCTGTCGCCAAGGGGACAAAAACATCAGCGAGTGCATCAAGCAGGCCTTCCAGCAGCTGACGCCTCGGCTTAAGAACGGCATCAGCGATCTGAATATACCGCCCATGGATCCCTTTGAGCTGGCCAAGAGCTCGTACAACTACAACTCGGGCATGCTGCAGGGTCGCATTGCCATGCGAAATGTCCTGGTCCATGGCCTCAGCGAGGGCATCGTCGACAAGGTCGACTATCGGGTGAAGAACAATCAGGTGCGTCTGCTGATGCTCAGCCATGTGCCGCAGATGCTGGCCGAGGGCGCCTACAAGGCGGACATCAAGCTGAACGAAATGAAGATTACGCCAAAGGGCACCTTCAACATTACCCTGGGTAAGTTGGAAGTTGATTGATGGCTGCAAATATATGTAATTAAATTATTTGCTTATTTTTTTCTTTTTTTTTTTTTAGCCAACGTCAGCATGAAAACGCGCGCCTTGGGCGAACTATTTGAGCGCGACGGTCACAGTTATCTGCGTCTGAGCAAGCTCGAGACTGAACCCAAAGTGGGCGACATGCGCATCTATGCCAACGGCCTGGTGCCCGACCCAGCGCTGAGTGAGTGCATCCACAATAACAATTACAATTAACCAATCGGAATGACAATTCTTTTCGCATTCACAGATGATGTCATACTGGACTTTATCAATCAGTATTGGCGGCAGCTTTATCAGGCCATGCTCCCAGAAACTTTGGCCATTTGGGAGCCACAAATGCTGAAAGTGGGCAACGATTTCTTTGCAGCGCTGCCCTTCGACTTGATTGTCACCAAGGATTAGGCTTAGGGCCGTCAATCTGTTTGTTATCTGTTAATTGGTTAATTGGCTTTATTCAAGGTGTAAATTTAGTTTGTATTCAAATAAAATGAATTTTGTAATTTACTTAGCGCCTTCTTTTGAGCTGATTCAGAGAAACTTAACAAAGTTTTAGTTGGAATAATATAATAAATATAATGTAAACAAGTTCAAGTACAAAAACATTTCAAAATCAATATGTATCCATTTTAAAGTATGTAACATAAAAAGTTGTCTTAGTCAGCAATTAACGGCTAGATCAGCAATAAGTATAACTACTTTATCTGCCTGTCTAATCCCTGCTTTTAATGGACTATACCCTGTAGTTTGACGGGAGCAGATAAAAAAATCAGTTGCTGTATAAACAGAAATCAACAGGTTTAACAAAATATCATCAACTGTCAAGAATACAAATGCCCATTACAAATGTTAATGCTCTTGATCGATTCGTGAATAACAACTGGGTAGAGATCAAATCCCAACCTTTTACTTGACTGACAATCTGAAAACTTGTGTCGATTATAAACTAGAAACGACTCTTTTTTAACACATTGTGTTATTAGTTACAGTATTTATTACTATTTTAATCGCTGGAAAAGTATAAATAATATTAGCTGCTTAAGTTTTCTATAGCAAATAAGGCTTTGGACTTGGTCTCAAAAGTTAATTCATATAGTGTTTCTTTGTCTATCGGGTTTATAAGTGTTAGACTTCTTAATTATTTAAACAGTTTACTTATAAATAGTATTCACTTAAAGTATACTTAGTCCTTTGTCAACTATTATTTGCCACTTAGAGTTTTTCTTAAACAGTTTCTTTAGACTCTAATGAACTTCGAGCTTTTAAATTAAAGCTAATTTAAGTATTATTTAAAAGCATGTTATTTTACAACATGTAGACAATGTATTAGCCTGTAAGTGTATACCTAATATATACTAAATATGCTCCAGTCAAGGGTGCTTAACTTAAATATACCCTGTGGAGAGGTTTATACAGAATTGAGGCATGTTTTTCATAAGATAAATATTTATCAATTATTATTTATCATATTTATCAACTCAGATCTTCGTTGTTAAATAGAAACTTTGAGTGAATATTGTTAAGATCTTAAGCCTACTATTAAATACCACTCATACCCTAAAGTTTCCGTTTACAGGGTATGCTTAGTTGGCCGCAAACGCACAGTCCATGTTTGTTGTTGTTTGTTGTCAATAGGCAATTATTAAAATTATCAATGCAAATCATTGTAATATAGAATTCAAAATCTAGCGGAGAAGGGGCGGGGTAGGAGGGTAGGGGGGAGGGGGGGGGAGGGGGGGAGGTCTGCACTTGTCGCTTGCTTGAATCGTTTTCCATTTAATGATTCGGCATTATAAATCAGTCGCCGAGCCGGTTTTCAATCAGGCGAAGTCGCTTTGCCGGCTCCGTTTACTGATTTATAAGTACAATTTTCCAAGCTTAGTGGAAGCGACTAACTTTAAATTATAGCTGCGCTTGTAGTGGTAATATTTTTTTTTTCACTTGCGCCATTTCAGAGAATAAAATAGCGCCAACGATCGGCCTGCTGTTTCAGTTTGAGGGCGTCCATTCTAACGGCAGGTTGAAGATCGCTCCCCAGCAAAATCATAAGGAGTATTTAATAACCCAAACAGCATGAAACAATTTATAGTGCTCGCGATCGCGACTCTTTGCCTGTTGGCGAGTGGAGTTCAGTCCAGGCCCGAGGAAACACAGTATCTCAGTGGTGCGTATGCCGCATTACGCATACGCAGCGTCTAACATTCTTTGTGTCATTGCTAGGCGAGGGCTTGCCCAAGTGCTCACCGAATGCCGAGGAGGCCGGCGACTGCGTCAAGAACATTATGAACGTGCTCATACCACGTTTACGCAAAGGTGATCCCAAGCTGGGCATTGAGCCCTACGATCCCTTTGTCATCGATCGCCTGAGCTTCCAGTACTCGAGCGGCGCCGTCAGCGGACGCATCTCGGTGCGTAATGTGAAACTGTACGGATTCGCCGAGCACTCCATCGAGAAGGTGAATGTCAAGCGGAATGGCGATAACATTAAGATACGCATTGTATCGCATCTGCCCAAAATGAATCTCGTTGGCAACTACAAGGCGGAAATGATGGTCAATTCGCTGCAATTGAAGCCCAAAGGCACTTTCAACGTAACGCTGTGTGGGTAGAGTTTATATAATATACCTGGAATTTTGAGTTGACTCTGATTCTTTGTAGTTGACGTGGAGAATCGCGTGATCACCGATGGCGAAATTTACAAAAAGGATGGCCTGCAATTCTTGCGACTCACCGACATCGATGCGAGTCCAAAGGTTGGCGACATGATAATCAAAGCGAATGGCATCTTTCCTGATCCGGAATTGGGTAAGCGATTGGCAGCATTTAATTTGATTACTTTTAATTGGCTTGTTTAACAGACGAGTTGGCCCTGAACGTGGCTAACAGCTACTGGCGGGATATATACGGCATTATATTGCCGGAGACGCGACAATCTTGGGCGCCCGTCATGCTGCGCCTGATCAACGAGGCTCTGCAGCATGTGCCAATCGATCAGTTTATCGATCGCTCCGAATAGACAAGCCAATGGCTTGCTTCTATGTACTTTGTTGTTGTGATTGCCCTCTAGTAATTATTTGTTATTATTATTGAAAATCTCTTAATTAAGGCGGGTTACCTCTAATAAAATTCGCACCTCCAATTAACTTGTCATTATCAATGAAGTGAGTAAAACTGGTTTTCCGTTTGTTTTGGTCATGCCCCAGTTTAGACATCAACAAATTATGTGCCTAAAAAATTCACTAACTTCCCCCCCACCCCCCTGTCTTTCCCACCACCCCATTTTAGCTGCGCCCATTTAATGGGGTTAAGTGCACGACACGTCGACCTTGAAAACGGGTATCTATCTATCTATATATTTAAATTTAAATGTGCGCATTGCAAGCAGGGGCCAAGTGCATGCATTAAAGTGAAATTGAGCAAGATAATTTGCTTGCAAGTTTTGTAACCAGCGCAGTTTGAACGCAATTGGAAACGAGTTGGGCACTGAAAAGATTTTTTTTTTTTCATATGCAGCAACTTTCGTGACGCAGTTGCAACTATTTAAATAAATTATATTAGAATTATAGTCTGATACGTACAAACATACCGCATGCGTAATCATAATGGAAAAAAAATAGTATAATGGAATTCAATTAGACAACTTGTTTATTAAACTTTCCGTTTCAATATTCATTTGCTTGTATACATATTATATTTTATTTTATTTATCGAATTATCGAAGCTAATAATATTGCGTTGTACAAGAATTTTGAATATGTAGTGCAGCTTAAATGAAACATATTTTTTGGGTATGGGGTACAAAGACTGTAAGGAGAAGGATCACAACAGAACCTTTCTTATGTACAAGAATATTTTTAAATAAAATGATTCTTACATCGGTGATCGGTGTCCCCACTACAACCCTCTAGGAGTTATTTTTAAGAGCATGAAAAGGTAAAGAAATATTTCTAGACTAAATGTTGGCTACTTCATTCAAACATAATCTGAATTTAAATAACTATTAATACTCTTCGATTACTTGTAAAGTTACAAATTGTAAAAAAAGTTTTGTAATGTACTTTTTGGAATTTTGATTATATTTAACATTATGCAAATACTATAATAATAAATAATATTGATAATATTTTGAAGCCAAGAGAACAATAAGACCCATATAAAAATAGTCAACCTCAAAGATACTAACTTAAATTCAACTTTACATTGCTATTTGTTTTTTTATTATTAAAATTGCTGTAAAAATATATAAATTGAGCTCAGTATAGGTGCATAAATTGTTAAGATATTTGTTTATTGTTCTGAATAGAACAAATAGCAAATAAAAATTAATAAATAAAAAAATATTTATTTAAAGAAGTTTACTGGCAATAATTTTTAAACAACCCCTTAATTCACATTCCAGCTGCACGTCGATTTCATGTGACAGGGGTGAAAGGAAGAGGAAGTCTTCTTGCTACAAAATTACATTGCATAGTTAAGGGCGCGTTTATGTTGCATTCCTCTTAGAGTTCCCAACAAGTTCAAGTATGCTCTGATAGTAGACATGGGGTGGTTACCGTGTCTAAGTTACTCTGGCTTCTCTTCAGTTGTCGAATAAATCTTTCGCCTTTTACTAAAGATTTCCGTGGAGAGGAGCACTCTAATGAGTCTAAACTGAATTTTTAGTTGTGCCTGGCGGGAGTTAAATCCAGCCGGGTCGTTATAAATATATTGAAATTAAATATAATTTTAGATTTGGCCCATTTAAGTCACAGACTCTTTTTCCGTGGAGTAATATTTTCATATATTTAATATTTAGTAATTAATATAAAGTAATTGAACTCCTTTTAAATATTTGTTGGCTTTATTTCATTTTTAAAAGTGACGCCGTGATTATTGATTGCTTACAGTTTGAGCAGCACTCGTTGCTGTTCCCAGCTGCCACTCGGGTTACGTCAGCGCTTTAGCGCCTTATGTTGGCCATCGAACCTGGTTTTTTTAGCCACTTGCGATTTATGGACATATAAACAAACGCCAAAGGTTGATCGGGCGGCGACCAAATGTTGACATAAATAATGCAGTTTGTAATTTAGTTTAGCATGTAGGCTAATATTCGACTTCCAGCGGATCGGCGACATTAACTATGCAATAAATCAGCTTATTTATAAAGTATGTGCTGCACACACATACATGCATACATATATGGCTTATAAATGCCGATCAAAGGTGATGTGTTATGCATATGAAATATATATATATATATATATATATACATATATATATTGTAATTGCCAAATGGATATGCGAGGCACACGCGCGAGTGTCGTCTGCTTCAGCACTGGCCAAGCATAATAAGCATAAGCATTAAGCATTAGACTGGCCAAAAAACATTCTGACGCATTCGCATAGAACTTTGGCAGCAGGCGTTGCTTGTTTTTAAAGCCACCTGGTCTGAAAGGGAACCTCCCAGAGTTCCACATCTCCGGCTGCATTTCAAAATAATCGATCACCTCGACGCGTCACGTCGATTGCCTTGAACAAAAAAAAAAAATGAACGACAAAAAGCTTGTGGGGTAAATGGTGCAAAAGATTTATAACTGGCCTACATTTTACAAGCCTATGCCCAGCGCTTGCCCAACTGTTGCAGCTGTACTCAAACTGTGCTTGGGATTGGCATTGAAATTGGGTGTGTGGAATTGAAGGCACGTTGACAGCTTCCTCATTGCTTGCTGGATTGACCGATTTGTGGGTGCAATGGCTTGATTGACATTGAATTCATTTACATTCGCATATGTTTTCGGATCGGATGCAATTGGCTGATATACAAATGGATACCCTGCAATTTGATTGCTTTTGAAAGTAAATTCTTAGCTGTATCCGGTCAGCTTAGGTAATTGTTACCACTTAAATAAAAGCCTAAGCCAAAAGTTAAATCTCTTGTTGAATAATAATCATATATAATTGGTATATTTAATTCCATTTAATTACAGTTACAATTACGGGTTAATTTCGACTGAAAAGTAAAAGTAGAACAAAATAATTGTGGTTGAAAAATTAAAGTATTATTTTATTATTGCCTTTATATATAGTACATTAGTCAGCTTTTACTAAAACACTTTCATATAATTAATAAAAAGACAAAAACTCAACAGCAATATTTAAATAGTGATTTTGTTTTTTCTATTTAAAGCCATCTATTTTAGTCGGTCAGCAAAACTGAGGCTGGTAATTATATATAGAGACACTTACGTCTAAATGCGCCACGATTAAATTTGAATTATACCAGCGTCTAGACCTGAATCAAATTTACCGCACTTAACATTCACGTCTCGCTTTTCGTCTGTTTTTTTGCCAACTCACGCTGAGCACGGCAAGTGCAGTGCTGCTCAAACTGTGAAGCGTCAAGTTCTCAAAGCGACGAATCCAAAAGCTCAGCAAAAGCTCAACGAGCGCGCTCCGAAAGCCTTCGAATTGGTTAATTTTGTTGTTGTTGCTGCTGCTGCTGTTTTTTTTTCGGCAACGCGCGCTTGGAAAAACTGAAACAAGCCGAGCTGAAAACTATAAATAAACGTGAGTTTTGTGCAGCGCTCATTTAAAGATTTGCAAGCGGCGGGCCGCCAACGAAATCGTTCGCTAAATTTTTAAAGTTTTGCAGTAGCATTTTGTCAGTGTGTGTGTGTGTTTGTGTGTTTGTGTTTGCGTCTTTGGCAATTGGCTAACAGTGTGTAGGTGTGTGTCTGCTGTGTGTGTGTCTGCGCGCAATTGCAGCAACAATTGCAGTTAACCGAGAAGACAACAGCAACAAACTGTTAAAATTCGTGTAGAAATAAAAGTGAAGCCGGTTTTAAAATTACGCAAAAAAAAAAGCGAAACGAAAATTGCCCAGTTGTCTGCTTGTATTGCTTTGTTGGTGCCTGTGTTAAATCAAGCCAAAAACGTCAAAGCACATAAAAAAAAAAATTCAATTAAAACAAGTTTATATTGGCAATTGTGAAAAAGCGTTGTCCAAATTGCCAAAAGAAAGAAAGAAGAGAAGCGAACAGAAAAGAAATAGATATGCAAGCGTTTTACATTTTGGCAACCATTGCGGCTGTCGCACTCGGAAGTGCCGCGTCCGCCACGCTGCCAACATCCGCTCCGGACGAGCCGAGTGCCGACCCCCAACAACAGTCGCAGCAATCGCAGCCTCAGTTTGTGGCCACCTCCCCAGCGGGTAAATATGTGCACTCACATACAATCTATGTATGTGTGTATTTAGCTAAGTGTGTATTTTGGTGGGTCTTATGCAATGGAGACTGCAAGAACTTGATATTCAAATCGCGAAAGCGAAATGCAAAAATCAGCGCACCCAAACAAGTTTGTTACCTAAGTCTTTTGTTTTTGTATTTCTTGTTACAATTGAAAAATGTAATTTGAAGAAAATATTTTTGACAAATATACTAAGGCAATAATGAGACAGGAAATGCTGAGATAGAAATCTTATTATAAACATAAATCAGGCAGTTTAAGATTTGTTTAGGTTTATGCAAACAAACATAATATATTTTTATGGTAGTTGTTGTAAAACGTGCAAAAATGTTGCCTTGAGAACATTTCATTCATCTCATAGTATTGAAAACCTGTAAGGAGTTAAATGAAAACAAGCTTAGACACAGTTTAAAGCGTTATTAACTAGAAATAAAAATATATCTGTGTATTATATACAAATATATAAAGCATTATTTAAACAGTAAATTGAAGGATTTAAGTTATATATTTACATAGAATTTTTTTAAGCAGTAAATCTGAGAATTAAAGTTATATATTTACATATATATGTAGCACTATTTAAGCTGTAAATTGAAGGATTAAAATTATATTTTTAACTCATCCACAAATCTAGCTGCATGTAAGCTTATATAACTCCAGCTTATGCCAAGTTTTTGCAAAAATTTGCACACTTTTTCGCCCAGAGCTCTCAACTTAATTTCAAATCCAAACCCAACTAAAACTCATTTAATGAGGTTTTTCAGCTGAAATCATTTCATGCGTAATAGTCGAAAAATAAATTGCTGTAGAAATTAGCAAGTTGGCACAGCCAAAAAAAAAACAGACTCTTTTATTTGTTTGACTTTTAACACCTGAGACAGCAATAAAAAAACTAAAAAAAAAACAAATCTGCGCCGCTTGAACTTGACATATATTTTCGTTTTCATTTGTGGTTTGCTTTTTTTTCGCCTCCTCTTCTTCTTCTTGCGTGTGTGTGTGTGTGTGGTAAAAGTTATAAAACCGCAAACAGGGCAATAACAAAAGCCCGCACTGAAAGTGAATGCTGCAATACAGTGGCTGCCAAACTGTGCCTATGTGGCGTGAGCAAACACAAATTCTGCTGATTGATTATGCAAAATGCAAAATGCCAGAATAAACAGGCCACTCATCGAAAGCAAAAACAGCGAAATATTTATTTCCAATTGCATTAATTTGATCAACCGCAAAAGAGAAAAAAAAGTTGTGTGTATTTTGTGTCGGGGTCTTGCGAAAAAAGTTCGCGTCAACAGCACCAGCGACAACAAAAGAGGCTTACAATATATATAATAAATAAAAAAATGCCAAACAAAAACACATAATAAAAAAACCGGCTGCTGTGCGCATTTCTCAAAAGCACAAAGCTAAAAACTGACCTACATCAATGCGAAAACGAAGTTAACGCGTCGTTTGGGCCTTTGGGTCTGTGACGCTGGCAGTTGCAATTGAAACTCGTATCTAATTGCGTAAAATGCCCAGCGGCAATAACAATAACAATAACAATAACAGCAAGAAATTTATTGACATTTGCACCGAGGTGTGGCAAACGAAAGACTTAGGCAACGAACTTCACATTAATATGCCACAAAAGCGGGCAGCTTTAAAAACATTTGTTGACTGTGTAAACTAAGCGCAGTTTTCATTTACATTTTGTTTTTATTTCTTTTGTTTTTTTTTTTGCCACTATTTGGTTCACCTTTGACATTGAACTTGTCAGCAAACAGCGAAACACGCAGGCGCTCAAAATAATTTTTATAAAAAAAAAACTCTGATGAATGACAGACTTTGGAGCTGTTTTGTCAAATGGCAAACTTTGCATTAATGAGAGTAGTTAACTATATATTTGGAACTTGAACAATGTCTTGACTTTTTGGCGTGCGTAATTAGCCATTTTAGTTAAATGTGGCTTGGGGTAATTTTGTGATACAATCGCAAGTTATATTAAATATAATTGCAAAGGCTGCTTAGAAAATTCATATGCTCATTTTATTTGCAGAAACCAATTAAATTTTGGGCTTAAGTTGGAAGCTAACAAAGTTGAATCAAATTCTGTGGCTTTTACTTTTTGTTAGAGTAGTTTTTAGAATGGAATAAAGTTAGATAGCTGATTTCATGGCAAAGGCTGAGTTTATTTTCAAATTCGTTCAAGTGAAACCCTAAACTAAACATTGAACTAAACGCAAACCTGATTCGTGTGGTGCGTGGAGCAGAGACCTTGACTGCGACGCGTCTTAATCACCTGTCACCCTGACATGAGGCAGCAACAACAACTACAGCAGGCGCAATTTGAATGTGAACTGTGCCTCGCTTGGTTGCATGCCGCAAATGTTGCATGCCTGACTGAGCTTATTACTCGCACACTCATAACAACTAACAGCTGTGTCCTAATCTCTGTCAAACTTTCGCCACAC
Organism: Drosophila lacertosa; assembly: GCA_004143845.1. Taxonomy (NCBI): domain Eukaryota; kingdom Metazoa; phylum Arthropoda; class Insecta; order Diptera; family Drosophilidae; genus Drosophila; species Drosophila lacertosa. The sequence goes on along the minus strand of SCDZ01000787.1, from coordinate 8,439 downwards.
TTACAGCACCACAAGCGTCTGGCGATGGCTTCATCAACGCCTGCAGTCGCAGCTCGCCGGAGCTGGACGAATGCATACGCGGCTTGTTTGGCTCGATTGTGCCGCAGTTGAAGTACCAGGGATTGCCGGATTATAGCATGGGTTCGATCGATCCGTATTTTTATAAGCGCGGCATCTTTCGCTACTCGAACGATGGCATTCAAGGCGGCCTGCTCATCAAGAACATGGAAATCTATGGCATCAGCGGCCTGAAGGTGAACACCGTTTCATCCAATTTCACGGACAGCGGCTTTGTCATCAAATTGGGCGTGGAGCTGCCGCAGCTGAAGGCTGGCGGATTCTTTAAGGCGGACGTCAAGTTTGGCGGTCTGCGGCTGGTGCCCAAGGGACCCTTCAATATCACCATAGGTGAGTTCAGATAAAAGTTATATTTAGAACAAATCTGAATTCTATTCTCTTAATAGATGACGTCAAAGCCACTATTCTAACCGATGGACACATTGAGCAACTGCCCAGCGGCAATCAGCGGCTCAGTCTGCATCGCCTCAATGCGAATGTTAACGTTGGCAGCGCTCGCGTTTTGGCCAATGGCATCTTTTCCGATCGCAATCTGAGTAAGTGGCAGCAACAAAATTTACTTGGCCTTTGCTAATAAATTTGTTCTCCTTGCAGATGCTATGATCTTGAATCTGGTCAATGAGAATTTGCCGGAGATTACGCGCGTCGGCATTCCCGCCACCCGGGAACAATGGGCGCCCATTTTGGTAGCGCATATTAACGAGTTCTTCGCCCCGGTTCCTATAGAAAAATTCTTGGTGCAGTAAAGTGCTTGGAGCTCATATTCTTATGCATTTTATAGCTAGCTAGTTTTTAATTATTATTATTTACGAAACTATCAATTACGTTTAATGCTGCTTCCAAATAATTACTCTGCTTCTTGAATTGTCAGCGATCCAACGACAAGAATTGTTCAACAAAATTTTTATATATATTTATTTATGTGATTCTTTCAGAAAAAAAACACATCTTTGTATGTTTCATGATTTTTCAACCTTATCAAAATTATTAAAATCTTATGAAACCAATTGGCTTTTTATTAATAATATCTTACAGACAATGGAAAAGCTTTTTAGCAAATGTTTCACATCCTAAAAGTATGCAATAGAAATTGACTTTTAATATTAAAGCTGATTTTAACATTTGTAGCACATTTTAAAGCTGCAAAGCATTTAAATATTTTTAGTGAAATTTAAGAAATTGCGGTATTTAAAAACGTAGCAATAAAACGAAAATAATTACAGAGTGTTGAAAAAAATGTATGCGAATTATTTTCCAATTTCAACAAAATGTACTCTTTAATAAGGTTTTGTCTATTTTTTTAAATTGGATTAGTTTAAAGTTATTTTTGATATTTTTTGACTATTCACAAGAACTCATTTTAGTACTTAAAGAAGAGATTACAAAATTTTAAATACATACTCGTTTATCTAGCAGGTCACATAGATTTTACAGCTGCAATGGTATTTTAAAATTTTAAAAAGAAAAAGAGAAAAAACAGAGTTTGAAAAAAAATGTGTTTGAATTATAATTAATTAAGCGGAAATATAATTATTATAATAAGGTTTTGTATATATTGTGTATATTGAATTAGTATAAAATTATTCTGGTTGTTTTTTGGCTATTCACAAGAGCTCCTCAGAATTGAAATTTAAATTCTAGCTTGTCAGATCGAGTATCCATCTGTCCCCCAATAAATATTTAAGGGTATATATAATATTGTTTTTAAACTCTGAACAAGTTTTGGGCCGTTTGTCAACTGAAACTTTCTTACTTGCTTTAATTCGGATTTGCTTGAATTGAGCTTCTCAGAAGTTTTTATGTTCACACATAGAAATATGAATCATAATAATCCTAATTCTCCAATTGTTTTTGGTACTGTCCGGATTGTTGGTCTTTCTCCAGCTGCCACTTGGCTGTGCTTCATTGAATTACTTTCGAAAATTCAACACTCCACAACGAATCGAGAACACTTTAGCGATCAATCAACATGGCAAATGCCCCACGGCGCTCAATTATAGACAATTAGTTGGCAAAATATAAAGAATTGTTTGATTTTCGCCATGTCGCCAAAAAGGTTGCGGCCACCTTGGCCGTGACACTTGAGAATGTCAAACAGTCAGTGAGAGGAGGTGGGCGAGCTGGGATTAAGTGGGCTAACAATGAGCTGGCCAATTCAAAAAACGTCAACAATCGATTTAATTTGTGATATTTTTAACACATAAAGAGCAAACGCAGTTCGTGACAATGCGCTCTGATGGGATCTTGATTCGATTGTTTTATAATTGAATGCGACATTTCTCCAAAAAAAAAAACTGCGCATATATTTTACTACGGTCTGCATTCTTATCGCATCGGGTGGTAATTGCAAAAGTCTTCCAGACTTCATTAAACGTCGAGCGTAATTGAAGAAGTTAATGTTAGAATGATAGACTTTATATTACTTTAAATGATGAAGATTTTTATAATCCCGTTTTCTTAGTAAAAACGCGCAGACAACTTAAAGCCAGCATGCTCTTGCTATACTTAAGATACGAGGTATTAAGCTAAATGAAATATGTCTTTAGCAATCTAAATGGAAATTTGATTCTAAAGCGACACTGAGGAAAACTTTGCAATAGAAAGTTGGAATTATGGAGTGTTGAAGTAAAATTTGAAACGATAATTCTAAGTTGTGTGAAAACTATAAACAAAAAACTGTTAGCTTGGTTATGTGCTAAAAGAGGAGACTTTTATAGAGATGTTTTCTATTTTTTTTTTTAATTTGTATATTTATATTTGTTAAACAGGGTTTCCACTACCAGCTTAACCAGTTATATATTAAACAATTAACAATAATAACAACTTATAGAATAGTTAACAAGAATATAAACAATGACTTATAGAATTAGCTTAATATTAAATATTAATATTAAATTAAATTAAGTCTAATCATTAAACCAATGTGGGATAGGTAAGGATTCTTGTGGGGATATCCTGCGGGTGGATAGAGATGTTAGAGCTCGGTATTTTAATATGAAATCAGGCACGAGATGGAAAATTTTCAAGGCTTGATTGGAAATGATTTAAACAATCTTCACAGTCTTTAAATTGCGATGTGAAAAATTTAAAATAAAAATTTTCAAATATTTATTCAAAAGTAAAGCAACCATTTGAACACTTATGAATGTAAATATTATATATCATGCCATCAAAGAAAGCCATTTATATAAATAAATGCTGAATCTAACATTCGATATTTGTTCAATACATTATGGTCGTCTTTTCTGCCAGTGCTTAATAATGACACGGCTCAAAAGCAGAGACGTTGTTGGCCTTTTAACAGAATGCAGCCACACAGTTTTCAGGTCCCGGTCCAATTCCCAGTTAGTCAGCATGTGGAGCAAAGCGCGTGTTCAAGTTTGGTTTACACGCGGCCAACGGGCCAAGGAGGAGCATGGGAACAGGAGCCGGCGCAGGCATTCAAATAACTAGTTTGCATTAGAAGTTGGCAAAGAAAGGTAGCCAAAAGGCGGCCAATACGCCGCCGTTCGGGTAACGCAAAACAAGCAAATCAATGCGCGAGAATAATTGACGTTTCGGCTGCGTCTACATCTGCGTCTGCGTCGAAGTTAACGTCGCTGTCAACGCAACGGCGACGGCGGCGACGGCGGCATAGCTGTTAACCAAACTTCGCGGCCGTCAGTTGGCTCAGAAGCTTGCGGAGCTCGCTAGCCAACGGTCCTGTTTCTAATAAGAGCGCGCCCGCGAAGACCGAACCGATATCGATATCGAACCTGGCGCGAACATCTCCAGAGCTGTCTGCCCGCCCAGGTGAATGCCATCGGGCAACGTGCGTCGCATTCTAAAAGCGCGACGCGTTTCGTTGTGCGGTTTTCTATACTATATTGTAACATTTATATATGGTCTGCAATTCCCGCTGAGTTGAAACGAAAACAAAATAGTAAAAACAAAAAATAAATATATACATAAAATAAAAAGTATTTTGCGTTCAAAATGTTTGCATTTTTGCGGATTTTATTACTTTGTGTGCATTTGTTGCATTTTAAAACGACATTAGCCGAGGATGTGCCATCGATAAGAACATCAACGACAACATTATCGGATCAAATTGTACAAACAAAGGCTTTGGAATCCCTGTCGCCGGTCAATGCTACAGTGGAACAAGATTTCGTTGCTCCCGCTGATGGTGAGTAAAAAAAAAAACATCATGAAAAGTGAAATTGCGCTTGTAGAACAAAAGACTTAGGCAACGAACTTGCTACTATGCTGACGGGAATACAAATTTTGACATGACATTTTAGTATTTGCTGTACTCTAAATGAAATATCTAAGAAAGTATTAAAATTTTATTTACTGTTGAAATAAAAAAACAAAAGACTTAGGCAACGAACTTTTTATTTAAGAAATATTAAAAATACTTAAAGACTTCAGATGAATTCCTAAATAATCTAATAAACTATTGTAAGGAACCTACTATATACTTACTTATTATGTTATCTTAAATTAATTCTTTATCAATTTGATGAAGAGCTCAAAAATAATCTTAAGCTATTTATGTAAAAAAAAAGCAACAGTTTTAAACAAATATAAAAATATAGCGACAGACAAAAAGTTCTCATACAAATTGATTGCAAATTAAACGTTTTTAGTTTTTCTCTCTCTCTCTCTCTCTCTCTCTCTCTCCAATATTTACACTTATCATATCAGTGCCAAGTCATGCTATCGTTTTCTACATAAACGTCACACGAAAGTTCAACGACTTTGTAGCTGAGTTAAAGTTGCTGATAAATTTATGCTTAGCACGCAGCGATTACGACGAGTGACCTTCAGAAAACTATAATTGGCTAGTGAAAATAAAAAGAAGGCGAATTTTGTGAATTACTTTTTCATTTCCTCCCCTACAGCCCTTTGTAAGCGACTTTCTATTCAGTGTAGGCGTATTTTAAAGAGCTTGTTTGGCCGTGACATCAGTTCTCGTTCCAATTTATTTATGACCAGCAATTAGACAATTAGAAAAAAAGGCGTGATATTTGCTCGATGTTAAGCAGCGAAAACATCGCGACAACATAAGCCTATTAATGAATTTGGGAAAGAGAAAATATACAGACATATATATATATATATATATAGATGTAGACTTAAGACCTTAGGGAATTAGCCTACTCTTTGCATAATTGAGTTTTAGCTTTGCTTCGATTTGTTAAACGAGTGTTAACAGAAGTCAAGGCAGTAACTTTAAGTTATATGGACACGCCTGTCTGTCCATGTCTATAAAGGTGGTCAGTTTGCATGTCCTGCAGTTTATTTCAAGTTTTTGCCACCGACTAATCCAGTTTAATTTGCGAGCCTGGCTTGGCTGATGGCAGCTTGTGTAGACCTTGAACTTGTTGGCCAACTTATCTGTGCGTATCTTTAGTGCCTCACGCTTGACACTAAAGTTAATAAGTTTGCAGCTCTGGGGGGTGTTTTTATCTGATGGAAATCCTCCAAGTAATATGTCATAAAATATGATTAAAGCCCAAAGCAAGAGTTCATTAGCCTTTTAGCAGGCTTCAAGCCAAAACTACTCAGCTAGGCACAACATCTTTTTCTAGCCAATCTGTCGCGGTATATTGACAAAGCACAAAAAAAAAAACACAAAAGAAGACCAACCAATATTTACTTAGCATTCGTTCACGCGCCGAGTTCCAATTCCACGCATCGAGTGATTACTCAATATTTTGACATATATATATATATATACATATGTATGTATATGACAAAAAACAAAAGACGGCATATTGACAATAAACTTAAGCTTAAGCGCTTTTCAACCTGAATGACAATTGCTGTGCCATTTTTTTCTCTCAGTTTTTCTGTGTGTGTTTTGTGCGCCTTTCAACGCACAATTGACAACATTTCTTTGTCGCTCCCCCTAAGCAACTTTCTACTGTCACTTGTCATATATATATATATATATATATATATGTGTATATACATGCCCATTGGCAGCTTCTTAAAACTGATCTAGGCTGGCATTGTTCGCTGGGCTTTTTTTGGCTTTTGTCTGCGCTGCTCTTGTTGTTCTTTCAAGTTAACACAAATCTGCCATTTGTTTAATTTATTTCGCTATTCGCGTGTGGCCCAAAAAATATATTTGAATTTGATTTATGCCTTACAGCTAAATGAGTCGTTTAGTTTTTATTCTTCTGGGTGTTGTTTTTTTTTACGAGTTTACATTGTTTGTTATACCCTGCAAACTATTAGCTGATAAAGACATCAATAGTTTTTAGTATCTATTCATGAAATACTTCATCAATGTCAGCTATTGTATAATCATGTTCATAAAAATATATTAGAGAGAGTCTTAACTTTATTACTGTGAGTTTAACATTTAAGTAAGGCTTTTTAAATTAGATTGTTGATTTACATAGTTCCATCAGTTTGTTCATTTGTTGTTTTCTATTTTTATGCCAACTCTGCTGATTGTTAAAGGCTATCATAAATATGGTTGGACTATTTTAGGGTTCTGTTTGTTAAAGTTTGGTCTATACTAGGCAATGGGTTTTGCTTTGTTTAATATTATTTCTTCATAAAAATACAGTACATAGAGCCCTGATATTTGGAATGTTTGAAAATGTGCTTAATTTATTTTTAAATATAAATTAAAATATGTGTTATTGCTCTGGAGTATCTGTGAATCTTTTAAAAAATATATTAATAACAACTATTCTATCAACTTTTATACAAAACAAAGGAAATACTTTCTTATAAAAACTCATCATGTTAGGGAATATATGTATATACATATTATATAAATCAAATAATTTAAAAGTGAAGTTTAAATTGTCTGTTATTCTTAAAGCTGATAAGTTATTTCTGGACAAAATTAATACGCTACTGATTAAATTTATTTAAGATGTACTTTTTTATCAGTAAGTTTGTATGCCCTGCCTACAAAAATAAAAAATCTTATATTGAATTTATGATATGTCCATATTTGGGACCAAGATCATTCCTGTTCAAGGATCACAATTTCTTTAACAATAAAACATTTCTTAGAACTGTTAAACTAAATCTGTTTCCTTTATTGTGAGAATATCTAATATCTGATAGCTCGATGATATAAAAACTAATTAAGCAGGGTATATTCAAGTGTAGCATTTTTAAATATACCATCTATATTGTTTATTTAACAAAATTGAATAATTATAATTCAGCAATTATAATTTTTATTTCATTTATTATATGTTTTCTTTAATATTTTCTTATATGGCTTAAATCAGAATTATATACCCAATTCTTTATATGCAAAAGGCAATTAATTGTTGCCTAAGAAATATTAACTATTGTCTTAGTTCTTAAAAAGCAAGAAGAGTAATTCTTTATTTAAGTAAGCAAGGTTTTTATCCAAATTTATTGGTTAAGCTCCTCGAGAGTTTTACGCCAGCAAGGTGTAAATATTATTGGATACTTAAGCGTGCATAAAGTTCGATTCACAGATGTATTCACAAATACGCGCAGGCACGTGTTTTTTTTTCTCTTGGCCTGGCCGCGGACAAGGCGTAATGGAGACCACGTTGCGGACATGTTGCGAATGTTGAGTAAATGTTGGTTGTAAATGAGATTTGCATATTACGAAGGAGACTTCTGCACGCACGCCAAACAGCCCAGCGAAAATGTTAGTACTCAGAAACACACACACACACACATTCTTGTGAGTCATTTATATAAGTTATCCCTGTAGAAAGCCAAAATTTGCTTATTACTCATGTGGCCCAAATCATGCAAACATTTTTATGCTTCTTGTTAATGGCACAATTCTTTTTTTTTATGGATTTTAAATTGTTACGAGAGCAGGCGGGCAGCAGGTCAACAGCTATTGATTGTAAAACATTTAAACTTTTTAACATTTTCAAATAAAAAATAAAGCTTACATTGTTTGATATAAGGAAACCATTTGACAACTCTACAATAATTGATTTTACCTTTGGGAACTAACTTTTATAACAAATATAATGATTTATTTAGGGGGTCTCAACTGGAATATATATAAAAGATTTGCAAATTAATATATATATTTTTTTCTTTTATTTTTATTTGCAATCTGTCTTATAAGAAGAATTCATATATGAACAACCTGGATTAGTAAACGCATTTAATGTTATATAAAAAATATTAGACTTTGGTTAGTTTGTCAAATTAGAGGGAGCTTAAAATCACAATTATGTTAAATACGAAAGCCAAATATTTAAACATTAATATATAATATAATAATATAATTATATAATAATATAATAATATAATAATATAATAATATAATAATAAATTAATATAATAATATAATAATATAATAATATAATAATATAATAATATAATAATATAATAATATAATAATAT